>KZ308776.1:373230-409084 GCA_000376725.2 Ladona fulva
AATAAAATCAAAATTATAGCAATTTATTTTTAATAATCAACTGCATGTTGCATACTGCATGACGATGCGATAATATATTAATAGTAATGTAAGTTAAGAATATAATAAATAAGTAATAAGAAAAATTCAGTGATGTAAAATAGGTGCGATTTACGCTCTTACATTCGTCTGCGAAGGCGGGTGTTGTGTGAGTGGAAAGAGTTGCGATAGTCATTTATTGAACATTACATTTAAATCATATAACCATTTATGTGAGTTTATTTCTATATGTTCCAGTTTGCGACATTATTTTCAGTATAACTTTGAAGGTAGTGCAAAAATGACCTCTCCTGTCGAAGAACCATAGCTACATTACACTAAATATATAGAAAGCCATGTGCCGCAGCAGATTTGATTGAAAAATGACTGGAAATTTACTATTGCTTCTTTAGAAAATCTTGTGATCTATGGAATGAAAATTTTAATTATCGATCGATTTTGGGTCTTTTTAATTACTTCGAAGTTATCGGTGATATCTTGTGAGTTGAAATGATTAAACTTTATTCAGTACATATTTATTAATAATATCTGCTTAAGAACGCTCACCTAAACGACCCAATTCCATCTGGGAAGTAAAACAGGTGCTCGAGTTCCGTTGGGCGAGAAAATATTCTTTAGCCCGCTTATCCTTATGCGAAGTCGAACCGCTTTTTACGAATTGGAAAGGTAAGGATATAATCATTAGACGGAAGAATCGCAAGCATATGAGCGATGGGGGTATGATTGAAAAGGAGTTAAATGAAAAGCGTGAAAAATATTAACTTCATTCTCACAATTTACGTGCCAGATGCAACATACGAGATAAACCAGCGAAACAGTATCCTAAAGCAGTTTTCTCAACTGGAGCACCTGTTCTCACTCGAATACGTGGAAGGCTCTCCTTGAGCATTTAAAGAGTATATTCTGAAATGTTAATCACCTTCATGGCTAAATTTAATTATTGGCGATAATTGATGCGAAAATGGATGAAATCTCTCGTGGACTCACAGTTATTGGCACTTGTGAATTATCTCTATCCCACAGAAATATTAATCTGAAAACTTTGACGTTAAGTCTCCAGGTCTGAGGATACTTGATCATTAGTTCGTATGTATTTAAAGTGGATAGCAACTTTTCATGCTTTCAAGCTTTAAGTAGTATTAGCTTTAAGTGTTATTAATTTGATATAAAAACCTAATGATCAAAATATTTCATTTCTCTGGATCTAGCATTGATATAATGTTCAATTTATCAGACAAAAGTTATTACTTAATTAATATTGATTTTCTTACAGAATAAGGGTGGATGTCGATGTCATTTATCGATTGGCTGTTTTTTACCTAAAAATTCTTATTATTCATAGGGCATTGTGATACTACGAAGAATACGAAAAATCAATTCTGAAGTAATATCGGACGAAATAAGCATATAAAGCGGTAATACGTTGGATAATTTCGGAATTTTTTCCGTTGCAGCTGATTTTCATAGTTTCATAACGACTTCCCTTTTGCTTCGTACTCATTTCTTTCATGCTGGAGTGAGAAGTTGTTCATACGCACCTCCCCCCCGCTTTCCAACGTTTCCCCTGCAAAATACCTTGGCACGTGCCTTGGAGACCTCTCCACTATGTTCCGCACGTTCCTGAAAGTCAAACTGTTCCAATTTATGGTCGAATTCTAATGAGTAGAATTAAGTGTGCGAGTCGTGGAAATATACAGTATGAGACGAATCTCCCTCCCTAAAAATCTACAGTCAACATCCCCACCTACTCCTTTAAGTCGAACGGGTAATTGTCTCAAGAATTATGCTGAAACCATTACCTTTATTTGCATTTTACGCTGATTTCAAATATTAATTGTCCTCCTCTAAGATTAGTATGGAAAAAAATTATCTGCGGCCTCAAAGTTTATATCCTCTGATGTCGTAATGTTTCTGCCGCTTTTTCTTCTCTTATAAGGAAAAGGAACACGGCTGTGTTAATACATAAGAGTTTTGAAGCTCCCTTTCCAAATCTCTAACACCTTTTCTTATTGAGTTTTTTGTATATTTATATGAATGTATAGCTATTGGGTACGAGTGATGCTCATTAATGACTTTAACTTTAGCTAACGCGTATCAATTGTTGCTAAATGAATTATTCTTTGGGTCTTTGTGCTGCAATTACGCGAACTATGTTTAGCGGATTGCATTCTGGCTCAGCGAGAAAAGCAAGAGGAAACTAACTAACTCCTAATTTTTTCTAGTGAGCCTCACTTCCTCTCAAAAGTTTTCGGTGGCTAAAGAACGAGGGAATGAGGCTCCAACTACTCTTCGGGCAGTTGACTTAAGAGACAGAAGTCGTTATAGTCCTTATTTTAAAATTATTACTGTCTTTTATTAAATTTTTCAATAGCTAAATAGCTCAAGTGTAACCAATTCATTGATATGGCTGACAGTAATAAATACCTTGACGTCGTATGCTTCTTGCCATGGATCGAACTTTGATAGGTTAAGTGTGGCTCCTATTCTCTAACTGCTATTGCTGTTCAAAATTGTATGTACACATGTAATGTACTTCATTAAGCTCGCGGTGATCGAGCGAACGTATTCGGTTTCTTTAAATGAATTCAGAAAACTCTATGCGAATAGTCTTTTATTTTAGTCAAAGAGAGGCACAAAGCTATTTTCTCTCTTTTGTGAGGAGATGGGCAATGATAGGCAATTCAACTAATTATAAATAGCTGAAAGAAAAATGAGAGCTTATTATATGGAGAATTAATTTTTGTTCCACAAGTTTTCGATTTCATCACTTGATTTTCAGTCGATTAATTAGCAACTTTAAATGAAACTCTCCTTTTGTCCCCTTAGTTTGTGAGAGAGTTGATGTTTACTGATATGCATTTGACATTTAATTTGCTGTACGCAGTAATTAGGGTTTTCATAATTATCACTCCGTCGTTAAAGATGGTAGAGGAAGAGAAGATATCGATTGAAGTGATATAGAAACGGCAGAGGAAATTGTTGCGACAAATATTAAGAGGATAGAGCTTGCTGTAGTAATCGATGAAGGATGAAGGGGAAAAGACATAAAATAAACCTTATTTCTTCGATATCAAAAAATATTGTTGAATATGTAGCTGTGGACCCGATGAAATTTACTGTAAGCCCGAAGTCCGAAGAAATGCTTAACCCAAAGTCCTCGGGTAATAGTTGCCAATTCAGCGATTTTGTAGCTAATAATTCTTGCGACTTTTTCCTTCTTTTATCGACCTTTCTTCCTTTTCAGTGACATCTCGTACTCTATGGGGCATTTTCTAAAACGTCGACCCTCCTCTAATTCCCCTTACATAACACTTTTGATTTATCGTAAATTAAAATAGTATTACTTTCAATTAATAAAAGATATTTTATTCATATAAATGAGGCAATATTCACATAAATGAGACAATAATCATATAAATAAGACATGATTCATAGATATAA
Organism: Ladona fulva; assembly: GCA_000376725.2. Classification (NCBI taxonomy): domain Eukaryota; kingdom Metazoa; phylum Arthropoda; class Insecta; order Odonata; family Libellulidae; genus Ladona; species Ladona fulva. Next base: position 376,711 of record KZ308776.1, read on the forward strand.
TTTGTGAAAATTATGAATTGAAGCTCCGTTTGTAGACGCGAATTGAAACCACTACATTTTTATTTCTATTTTAGTGATATTTTTTCTGAGTTTAGAGACTTTTGGGCTAATTTTCATGGTTCATCTAGCGAAATTTTCAAAAATAAATTGGCATCTTTACTTAAAGTGACTCTGTTGCCTTACCCTTACCTGAGATATTAAAATTTGCTGTTATATGAATGAGGGCCATTTGGTCAATTCTGTTTGTAGCTTCATTTGATTTAAGGTGCGCGCAGGAGAAAGGGTGGGGGACAAGGATGTCGTCTCAACTATTGAAGGAGTAATGCTCGAGGAGGAGAAATTTAGGAAAGGGAGTGAATAAGTCATGGTCTCCCTCTTTTCCCTTCCCCTTGTCGCACCCTCTCTTTCGGCCTTAAATACGCTTGCAAACCGTTAGCCATCCGTCAATCAGCTACTGGACGGCGAGTGAAGTGCAGCTAGGAATCATCTTCTGTGAAGTTATACGAAGATCTCAAGTCCGACGGAACTCTGCTTGTAATTCATCGTACATGAATTACACTGTGTATTGCGGAAATCTGAGATTCACGACATTGAAAAGTTGTTACTCGGTGGTGTTCATCATTACCAAGAGGATCGCTTAGGAAGGGTCTGACCAGGCTTGCACTTCGTCAGAATTTTGGAAGAAATTTACTGGTTATGAGTAAGTATACTTTGTGTACTTGTTTTATTTTGAGAATCTGTTGTCCAGACGACTTTTAAAAGAAATACTTCATTTTATTTCAGGGATAACATGGATGATATGTATCCATGAGACAAATCTTGGAATGATGCTCGCTGAGTGTTTTCTTTCTCACGTGTGGTGGCAAGTTTTCTTAATGCTTTCGGCGTTTTTTAGTACATAATTGTCAATCCATTCACTTTAATAACGTGAATGCTAATATAAGGTTTTGTTCCCTTCCTCTTCCAGTCTCCAATCTTTTCGTCTCTCATGGACCAGCAAGCCGGCTGCCGTAGGACAATGGGTGAGCGGAGTGCAGCTAGGAAGAATCTTCTGGGTTGTTCTGCACAGCTTTGAAGTCTGACGGATCCCAGCTGTTTCCCATGGATGCTCTGAAGAATCAGTATATTCATAACTGTACCGGTACGCCTCTTGGAAGATAACTTAGCAAAGGCTAGCAGAGATTTACATTCCGATGAAATTTTAGAGAAATTTGAGCAGCCATGACTGCAAGTTGTCTATTTTTTTTCAGTTAGTGTTGAAGCTCTTCCATTTCTCAAATTTATCTTCCAATGGGTTTGTGGCGGGAAGTCTTCAAAAGATGAGCATACTTGTGGAGTTAATGTTATGAGATGTTTTCCTAGTTTTATTTTTTCCTTAGCTGACTCATTGTTTTTCCTCGCCTAGGCTCTGTCAAAGAGGTATGTGCACCAGTGACTGCAATATTACTTCCATAACGAACTTTGTGAATTTTAAGACTTACTTTCAGCTTGGATTCCGGACTTTTATTCCACTTTACATCTTTAATCTGTAGAGGTGCTAGCAGTTGGTAATTTTCCATTAGGTGAAGTGGCTGTTTTTTTTTTACCCAGATTACATTATTTTTTTTTTTTGGTATTGGAGACTAAAAGTTATAAAATTTCTATTTAAAATTAAGAGGCTAAGCTGCTTTAGTCAAATTGTTCCTTTGAATTGCTTCGAGGCTAACAAATTATTCTTTTTTTCAGGACGCGGTCAATTCTTTTCTAACGGAAGATCTGGAAACTTCCTCTTGAGATGCTTTCCGCCATTCCCTTGGTTGCAAACAATTGGAATATCTTCTGTCGGCTGCAAGCAATCTACCATAGTCGGGTTGCTGCAGATTTCTCAATTCTGTCAGTCCTGCATGGGGAAGAAAACTAAGTTGATATTCTCGAAAGAGTAAATTGAGATGCAGGAGAACTTCGTCTCTCTAAGTAACAGAACTTCGAGATTCTGCGTGCATCAGGGAACTTCGAGATTCTGCGTGCATCAGGGAACTTCGAGATTCTGCGTGCATCAGGGAACTTCGAGATTCTGCGTGCATCAGGGAACTTCGAGATTCTGCGTGCACCAGGGAACTTCGAGATTCTGCGTGCACCAGGGAACTTCGAGATTCTGCGTGCACCAGGGAACTTCGAGATTCTGCGTGCACCAGGGAACTTCGAGATTCTGCGTGCACCAGGGAACTTAGAGGTCCTCGACGAGGAAATGTTACTCCTTGTTCAACATCTACGATTGAAAGTACTACTGGACTTCTTCTCAAGACTTCGGACATGATGCAGCACCACCACAACTACTCTGGCGGAAGAAGATTCGGCAAAGTTAAGTTCGGTTTCTTTATCCATTTTTTTTTTCCCAGCAATTCCTTCTCTGAAATAGCTGTTCGTGTTCCGTAGGAGAACTTGCGATAATTTAAAAATCTTCTATAATAAGGGAGATTAGGTGGCTTTACAAACGCTCTGCAATTTTACGCATGCGGTTTCTTAGATATTTTAACTCTGCATGATGTTTTCCCAGCCAATATTCGGTTATTAACATTGTGAATATGCGGTTTAGTTTTTGTATACTGTTGTTGGTGGCAGGTTCTTCCAAAATAACCTTGCATAAATTCAAGTTTTGCCCAATCAAGGTTGAAATTTCACCAGTGGTTTTCATTTAGAATTAAACTGTAAAAAAATTGCGAAATCTACTCCACGAAATTCAAACTATCCTTTGTTGATTATTTAGAGTAATTTCAAAAACTGTTGAGGGTTGGTATGAAAAATGTCACCTGTGATAGAGAACTTCGGCTCTGCTTTAATCTTGCTCATGAAGAGTAAGAAATTAAGTGATACTGACTTTTTTCTTAATTTATCTTATGTTATCAGTTTCCATGTCTCAAGCAACTTTCCTCTTAGACTTGCAATTTTTGCAAGTCTTTCGTTATGTTCCTTGCTCAAATTTCTTTTTGATAGGCCAGCTGTCAGGTCCATACCATTACGAACAATTACATACCTAAATTTAGTGTTTCAATGTCCTTATAGGACAATCTAATAGTACATACTACTCCTCATTGTATAGTTTTCTGCAGGGCCAGGATCTTCCTTTCATTGATATTTCCTTTCTCTTTTAATTTGTTTGCTATATTCCCTTAATTATTCAATATCTATATACACCTACTCTTCTCTCTAAAGCGCCTGGTTTTAATCAGCTAAAGCTGTTCTTTTAATGAAAATTCTTGTCTTTGCACATTTCCTTTCCAAACAATCTTGGTTTATTTCCATAGCCAGTGACAACAGGCATTGCTTAGATTTTTGTCAAAGACTTCTTTCAATGACTTATTGAATCTCCCATGTCAATTTTCTAATTTAACGACAAAGTCATTTTCATTCCCCTACCTTCATCAATTTTGTTCCTTCTCTAACCTGGATTATTTCAATTTTTTTTCTTTGCTTGGTTTAAGTTTTCCCTTCTTACACTTGCTGTTCTGTAAATATATCTTGGATGCATTTTTGCCATTGGGTTATTGAATCACCCATATCAATTTTGAAATTTAGAGACTATGTCATTTTAATTCCCCTACCTTCATCTATTTTGTTGCTTCTGTAACCTAGATTTTCAATTTCTTTGCTTCGTTCAAAACTTTACCCTTCTTAATTTGCTGTTCTGTAAATTGCCATGCCCATGCCCTGTCAGTATTAGATGGATTTTTTTTTTGAAGTGATTTTGATAAAAACCAAGTTAATTCAATTACCCAAACTTAATTTAAGTAAATTCTGTTCCTGCCTAGTCAAAGCACTTAAAATTCCCTATCTTATATCCAGTCATTTTCATTCCCCTACCTTCATCAATATTGTTCCTTCTCTAACCTAGATTATTTCAATTTTTTTTTCTTTGCTTGGTTAAAGTTTCCCCTTCTTACACTTGCTGTCCTGTAAATGTATCTTAGATGCATTTTTGCCATTGGTCCAAAATGTCCTTCTGAAACTATTTATTAAGTCTTTTTACTAATTCTTTTTCTTCCTCGGTCCTTTTGTTATTTTAGACATCTTAGTTTTAGATGCTTTCAACTTAAGCATTCTCAAATCTTAAACCTCTTTGCTGTTATTATTCCATTTCCCCCCTCTCCTGTTCCAATTTCACAATTTACTCCCAAAAAATCTTTTTAGTACTTTGACCTGGAGTAAATACACTTCTAATGTGTACTATACTCACCCTACTTCTTGCATCTCTGGAACCCTACTTTTGCACCCTACTTACTCCATTTCATTTGTTGCACATACAGTTTTTATCCTCCTCATATCTCTTCCATCAGATTTATAGTTGATTTCATGGATTCTTTAGTTTGAAAGTGATTTTGATAAAAATCTATACTAAAACCAAATTAATTCAATTACCCAAACTTAATTTAAGTCAAATTCTGTTTTGCCTGGTCAAAGCACTTAAGATTCCCTATTTTAATTATCCAATCTTATATCCAGCTTTGTTTCCTTAACTTCTTACTGCATCATAATTTTGCATTGATCTATACACTTCATAAGGCAATGATCTCCTACTTTGATTGGCCTTACCAGTATTAGATTTTTTTTCTTTCAAGAATTTTCTTTACATAATATTTTTCCTTAATGAAATTACACTTTTTCTCTCTTGCCATTACCTTTTCATATTATTTGTGCATTAAACTTGCATCTTTTTCCGTGCCACAAATTAAAATACATGTAGTACACACTAGGGAATATTTAACTATATTAGATATTCTTCGTATAGAATAAGAATTTTTCTCAGCTGTCCCAGATTTCATGAAACATCAATTAAACAGGTTCTTTAGTTTTGAGTTTGTCATAAGATTAAGCCTTCAGTTTTTGTAATCCAGGAAATTCTTCAGCATAAATAGCTAGCAATCGCACATATCCATTGCGAAGAGTTGTGGTAGACTTAATGCTATGTAATAGGGTAAACTTAATGCTGTGCGAGAACCTTTTAGTGACACCTGGTAATTCTCCGGTCTGGTTCCATCGTTTCGGCTTTTTCTATTTCTCAAAGTTAAAAAAAAAGGATACTTAATTTAGAAGTTCTAATAAATAATTATTTCAATTGGAAAGCTTGAAATTTTTCAATGGTAAACTACTTAATGATTAATGAGAAAGCTTACTGGTAGGATAAAATCTAAATGGTTTTTAACCTATATCATTCTGTGTCAGTGCTCAAGAATCTCACTATTTCAGGAATGATTGAAATCTAAAAATTAAACAAACTGGTATTCTATGGTGATTCTAATGAGAATTCCTTTACTAACAAGTTCTGTATTTCAGAAAAAAGGCTGTCAATTTACTGTGTTTGAATGTAAAAAAAATAATTATTTGAATAAATTTGAACTCTACAACTGAACAGAATATTTATTTCCTTTCAAAACGATGCAGATAAAGGTTGTACCTGGAATCTGGAGGACTGAAATCTTTTTTTTTTTTTCCAGCCTCGCTTTGAAAAATTATTGAACCTAAAAAGAATTGATCAAAAAGTGTATTTTTACTTATAGGTATTAAATTGCTTAATAGCAGAATATTAGTTAAATTTAAATTCTATAGCCTTTGATTTATTTTTCTTTGGAAAAGTACTTTTGTATATTAAATTACCTGTTCCAGAGTTTAACAATGTCTGCAATCCTTGCAAATCCAGCAAATGTAGTGCACCAGTGAGTGAATTATTGTTACAAACCGAATTGAATATTTACTACGTAACAATGGAAATGAAACTGTTAACCTTTCCCTTAACAGTTTGAAAAGTCGTAGCATGGTTTTAGTGGTTAGAATACCAGCCTGGAAAGTGGCAGACCTGTGTTCAGTTTCCAGAGATGTAGCTATTTTTCATGTTTATCATGGTTTACTAAATAAATCAATTTGATATTCTCATTTGGTTGGAATGAAATTTCAGATTCTTTTCCCTCTGGTGTTGCAAATATTTTATTTAAATTTGTCACTAGGAAATTTGAAAAGTTTGCTAATTCTCTCATTCGTTAGTTTGGTAAGAGTGGAAAAAAAGTGTCATGGTGTTTTCGTGGTTAGAATACTAGCCTCCTGTGTTCAGTTTATTGGTTTACTAAATTTAATTTGATAGGTATGAAATTTCAGATTTTCCTCTTGGTAGTGCAAATTTTTTATTTAAATCTGTCCTTTGCAATGATGTTCTATTTGAAAAGATTTTAATTTGTATAGTGTATGCATTCTATGCAAACGATCTTCTATTTGTATAATGTATATGAATTAGGTGATGTTAATTATTGAAAATATATTTTTCTTTGGTTTGTATTTTACTTGAAATGTAATGATTTTTCAATTTGAAAAAGAAATTGTAAAATGAAAAAGTGAATAATTGAAATTTTCCCAAAATACTTGAACTATCTGCTCTGCATGCCACACTTAAAAATTGTACATTTTGATAAAATAAATACTTTCTTAAAACACTATCAACATATACGTTAAATAATCAACTCAATATTCCATTTAATGAAATATTTTACATGTAACTGAGTAAAACGTTCTATTTTTCCAATTTAGATTATTAATCATCACTAATAAAAAGTAAAAGTTTTTAATCAATTAAGGTTGATTTCGAATAATGATGAATAGTACAGAACCGATTATCTTTTCAAGGAGAATATGCTTAGCATGGCCTTTATATGCATACAAGGTTCGTTTTTCCCGCTAAGAAACATTTATCGCTGTTCTACTGTCTCACTCGCAATTTATGATGGCGCGTTCTTTGTCAGAATCATGTGTCAGCTGGTCGAGTTTGGTCGCAAGGTACGTCCTCTCTCTTAAGGTTCCCGATTCCTTTTTTATGTCATAGAAATATATTTTCCTCTATAAACAATTGCTGGGTTTCTTTAAACTATTCACTGTGTGTGAAAAAGATAATTAAGGAGAGAGTGAGAAACGATTGGTTAGAGAGAAACGTGGCGTNAAACTTTAAAATTAGAAAAATCCTTAAACTTACAAATTCCAAATTATTTACAATACGTAAACTGGAATAAGAGGGAACTAATACCTGAAGATGCAGCAAAAAAAATTATTCTGAGAATTTTTACTGAAACAGTTCTTAATTTTGTTAAAATTCTAATTTAGCACAGTAAATTTACAATTAATACTTAAAATAAATCTGAGCTGTAAGAATAAAAAAAAATTAAGATTCCAAATAAATATTATAGCTATTAACATAAGAGATATCAAAACTTCACTCTGTACTGACACCAAACTCTCATCTTGCAAATTCAAATAAATCTCAACCATTCATTGGCAAACGAAACTTTTAACTTCATTATCAATTACTTCTGTCATTATAGAGCCTCTTCTGTTGAGATTACTTTTACAATCTTGAAGCACGACTATAGCTGCAAAACAATTAGTTCCTGAAATCAACATCTTATGTTGCCATTCTAACATTATTCTCAAGCCACTGTAGAAAATAATTATAAACCAAGTAGCAAGAACATTTAAGTGAAAGATAAAAGGTTGAATTGAATGAAGAGTAAAAATAATTAGAACATCCCACTTACTGAACCATCTCAGAAAAAGTAATATACTTATGAAATTGCAGCAATGAATCTCTTATTACGGAATATCACTTGATTTAATTTTTCAAAGTAGCAAAAACATTCAGGTGAAACAGAAGGTTGAATTGAATGAAGGGTAAATAATGAGTATATCTCTCAGTCTAATAATGGGTACATCTCTCTCTTGTGAGTACAACCAACTCAGAAAAAATACTTTACTTCTGAAATTGCAGAAATCTCTTCCTTATGGAATAAAACTTGATGACTGAAATTTAAAGTAGCAATTCCCTAACTTCTCTTAATTATCCAACAAATACTAAAGAGGCTTAGTTCTTGAATTTAAATTTACTCTTCTACTGCAGTTAACTACAAACATTTTCAAGCAATGAAATTCTTGCCTTCTTGAATTGCCTTGAAATCCATGTGGTCTACTACTGAGAGACTAGTAGTAGTATTGTTAAAAGTGTATTGACAGCTTAGGTCATTTCGCACATATGGGCTCCCACTGGGAATTGAACCCAAGACTACTTTCATCAAAGTCAAACCCGTAACCCACTTGGCTATCTGGGAGACTACCAGATAGCTTTGAGCGAGTATCAAAGTAATTAATGTTACAACCTAATTCAGTATAAATCAGTTAATATCAATTTATTTCTTTGATAACTTAAATTACAGAAAATTCACAATTTTTCAACACCTGAATTAGAGCACACATCATTGGATGAAGTGAGTATTAGGTCAACAACAAAATGAAGATTGAAAATTACTTAAATCTGATTTGTACTAGATCCAACATCCACACACAAACAGCTATGAAATGTTTCACTAGCTCAATCAGTAAGTTAACTCTTTGTATATTGGAAGTTGTTTGTCTTGAGGACACAGAAACAAGGACTTGAGGCCATAAATGTTGGGAAACACTGGCTTAATAATTGTGCTCATGGAAAATTTTGCATTCAAAGATGATTGTGTTTTGAACTGTTCACAAAAAACATAATAAAAAAAGAAATCTTTTCAAAAAAGCAAATTATTATAATGGAACTGTTAATGCCTATGTAATTACTCTCCTAAAATATACATAACATGGACAAAATTAATATTATCCTGAGAAAAATTAATCAACTTAACCCTCCAACTCATCTTTTTCAACAGACCAAAATAAATTTATATTAGGTGAACCAATACCTAGCAATCCAAAATGTAAATTCTTGAGTTATAAAATGGAAGGGCCTTAAATTTTCTACTTCAAGAAAAAACAAACAGAAAACCATAAAAAATAAAATANGAAAAACCAGCAGACTCCACCAACAAAATTTTTAATTGGGCCATTCAAATCCTCTGAATTATCAGATAGGAAAGCAACGTTAAAAGATGCTTAAAATGAATAAGAAGGGTAAGAGATATGTGACTAATAATTTACTTTGGAAAATAAAGGATATGTACACAGTCGAATCAGTTGCGAGATAGCGAAGACGACGAAATAAATCAATACATTTCTAAAAACCGATATCCAAAGATCACACTCGCCTGCTTTATAATGTTAAAAATGAATGCTTTCGTGAAACAGAGTAAACTTATGCAATGGGTAAATCAAGTATGCAACAGGAATGGAGAAACTGGCTGCCATCAGAATCTTCTCACAAAAAAACTGATTCTGTGGAAGATACCTAGATTGTGTTTACAAATAATACAAAAAAATGAAGGAATTATTTGTTTCTAAAATTAATTAATTACTTACAGCTATTTGCTTGATTGCCACACCATCCATTCACCACACCACTGGGTCGTCAGACTCTCTGGTTATCAATACAGGTTATTCCGTAATCATTTCTACCCTAACAGCCATTAGGATTTCATGTTGTCCCGATAATAATCTGAGAATAGCACTTAGATAACTGTATTGAGCACGGAGCGAGCAAGGGCTCGACGAAGCCGAAATCCTAACTTTCTGCAAGATTTTCTGCCTCCGAAAGGATTACATACAACAATGACACGTTGGGATGTGTAACAGATTCCTTTAATACGTTGATAGACTACACAAAAATAATTCCGTGTTAATAATAATTTAGGGCTAATTACTTTTAATAAAAATTAAGTAGCGAAATATCTACCATAAAGTACTTAGGTTAACCGGATAGACTGGACGATCCAGAACGAGTCAAATGAATACATCAATCATCACCACGGTAAATATTGCGATATATTTTTTCACCCACTTAAAATGCTCGTATTTTCACAATATTTGAACCACGTACGCAGTAAACCTTGCGCATTTAAGATATATTTTAGTTTATAATTTTCTTTGAAACTGCGGTAATGGCACTGATTTTAAGTGGACAACAACGACTACTACCAATTTCACTCTCCGCCATGATGGATTTGCCTCTAGTTCTATCATTTGCTCACCAGGTGAGCACCAGGGTATATAACTTCGGGGGCGGTTTTTCGGTCACATCGGTGTAGGTAAACACCGATTTCTAGGGAAAATTAGCATTTTTAAGAACGGAAGGCTTTTCTGGTTACTGTGGGACGATAAAAAAATAGGAAAAAATCTTCCGTTATTTTTCTTTTCTTTCACTTTTTCTTTGGATTTTCCCATTCTTTCTCCTGTTGATCACTATGGAACTACGGTGTTTATACTCAATTGTTGTTTTTACTAATAATTGCCAGTACGAAATGACAACAGCAATGAAAAATAACATCTCACTGACAAAATTTTTTAAATTAGTTAGTATTCGTTTTTTAACTAAAAATGTCTTCATTTCTGTTTAATATATTGGGCAATCCCTGTTAATTCAAGTCTCTATCGCCTTTTTTTAAAATCTGGGGTTTGGGTTGGCTTTGTCTGGGTAGGGTTGGGTTGGGTTGGGTTGGGTTGGGTTGGATCTAAACCCTTACTAAGCGGTCTCAACCAGTTCTAAGCGGTCTAAGCATATATCTAAGCGATATCAACGTGTTCTAAGCGGAGTAAGCGTAATTTAAGCGTAGTAAGCGGAGTAAGCGCAATTTAATAGCATCCTAAGCGGAGTAAGCGCAATTTAGCGTAGTAAGCGGAGTAAGCGCAATTTAATAGGATCCTAAGTGGAGTAAGCGCAATTTAAGCAGAGTGAACGCAATTTAAGCGGATCCTTAGCGGAATAAGCGCAATTTTATCTGACTCTAAGATGAGTAAGCGCAATTTAAGCGAGAGAAGCGAAATATAAGGGGATCCTAAGTAGTGAAAGCGAATTTAAGCGGACAAAGCGGAATTAAAGCGGGTTCTATGTGGAGAAAGCGCATTCTATGTGGAGAAAGCACAATTNTTACATGTAAAATATTTCATTAAATGGAATATTGAGTTGATTATTTAACATTATGATAAAACATGGCAAGTAAAGAAGAATACATTGAATGTGAAACCATTTGAATGTGAAACTTTCATAGTTCCCAAGGTCATTCGATTTGCAGCAGTCCAGATTATGTAAATCTTAAAACATAACCACAAAGAAGCTGCTATTTACTTCTGTAATTCCCCCATATTTTCCAATCTTACATTGAAATATTCAGATAAACTTCATTGAGTCATCTCTTAGAGTGCAAATGTGAGAAATCACTCAATCATCATCGTAAAAACAAAGAAATTTAATATGTGCCTTAAGAAATATTTCCACAATGTATGCTTCTGAAAAACACACAATAAAAAATTTTAATTCTAAAAATTTTAGACGTTATGAAATGCTAAATTGCACAGAAACACAATTTTCTAAGAATTATCTCAGACAATATTAAAAATAATCTTTCTAACATCCATAATGATATTTTTACTAAGAAATGTTCGAAACTGTCAGCTAGCTTTGAGTGAATATGGTAGTTAATGTTACAACCTAATTCAATATAAATCAGTTAACATCAATTTATTTCTTTGATAAATTAAATTACAGAAAATTCACAAGTTTTCAACACCTGAATTACAGCACATATCATTGCATGAAGTACGTATTATGTCAACAACAAAATGAATATTTTAATTGAATTTGAAGATTGAAAATTACTTAAATCTAATTTTTACTAGATCCAACATCCACACACAAACATCTATGAAATGTTTCATTAGCTCAATCAGTAAGTTAACTCTTTGTATGTTGGAAGTTGTTTGTCTTGAGGACACAGAAACAAGGACTTGAGGCCATAAATGTTGTGAAGCACTGGCTTAATAATTGTGCTCATCGAAAATTATGCATTCAAAGATGATTGTGTTTTGATTTGTTCACAAAATACATAATAAAAAGAGAAATCTTTTCCAAAAAGCAAATTATTATAAGGAAATTGTTAAAGCTCATGTAACTATTCTCCTAAAATATACATAACATGGACAAAATTAATATTATTTTGAGAAAAAATAATCAAGTCAACTAAACTAATCTTTTTCAACAAACTAAAATAAATTTATATTAGGTGAACCAATACCTAGCAATCCAAAATGTAAATTCTTGAGTTATATAATGGAAGGGCCTTAAATTTTCTACTTCAAGAAAAAACAAACAGAAAACCATAAAAAATAAAANAGAATGGTAGCCTTCTAGGAATCCAAACTCTCTCTACTCCGGAATACCTTCGAAAATAGCCTCTCAAAACCCAAAGTGTATAGCTGAAGCACAAAGCTAGCTGTGCATGTGAATGCACAAAGTATTCTCACACATATCGACGAAATGAAAAATATTGGTGCAGTCAATGGAATAGATATTGTCGGTGTTAGTGAGTCATGGTTGAAGCTGAACATTCCAATATCAACTGCAAATATCCCAAACTTTCAGCTCATCAGATATGATAGAATTGGTAAAAGAGGAGTATGCATTTATATATGCAGTGGACTTCAATATAAATTAATCTCCTCTTCAGATGGTAATTACTGCAATCGCCCTGAATACCTTATGGTCGAAGTTAAAACAAAATCTCGAAAAATTCTTTATTGTATTGTTTGTCAGCCTCTGAAGGCTGGTTCATTAACAGATATTGAAGAAGTTTTATCTAAAGTGCTACATCTTTATGAAGTATCATAATAATAGGAGATTTTAACACTAACCTTAGCATAAATAAACCTGAGTCAATAAACTTTACATCTATATTCAAATCCTTAAACTTTAACATTCTTCCATCGGATCCAACATTTATAACCAAGCACTCCGGATCGCTCTTAGATCTTATTCTTGTGAACAACCCAAGTAGAGTCCTTAGTCATGGACAGTTACCCACACCTGGCATATCTGCGCATGATCTCATATATTTAAGCTATGGAATACACAATAAGAAACATAAGACTAAATTAATTACATATCGTGATTTCAAAAATATCGATTTAAACGAGATGTATAAATCCCTTTCTAACCTTTCACTCAAACAGATTTATCAATTTGATACTATTAAGGAGAAAGTTAACGTACTAAGTAATCTTCTCAGCAAACTAATCTATGAGTATGCCCCTCTTTTAACTAGGCGCGTCAAAAGCTAGCAAACTCCATGGATAAACGATTCACTTTTAACACTTATGAGTGATAGGGATGCTGCATTTAACTTTTACAAAAAATTCAACTTATTAATCGATTATGACTCTTTCAAATTACTTAGGAGTAGGGTCAAAAATGAAATGAGAAAGGCTAAAGCCAAATTTGCCTACGATCTCCTTAGGAACAATACCGGCAAGAATTTGTGGAATGGACTCTCAAAACTTGGTATAGGTAAAAGTAAATCTTTCTGTTTGCCCCAGATTACAACACTGGACAATTTGAATGGTCACTTTATCAACAGCTACTCATGTATCTCCCCTGAAGAAAAAAATGATACTCTGAATTCTATTATTAGTCAGATGCCTCTCACTAAGTCCGAATTCAAGTTTATTCCTGTTGCTTGCAATGATGTAAAGAAAGCTCTGTTAGCTACTAAATCTTCAGCCACCGGAATCGATAACATTCCCATTAACATTATTCATAAAATCCTTCTTATAATTGCTCCATTTATAACCTGTATTTATAACTTCTTGCTTTCTCAGGGTGTCTTCCCTATCCAATGGAAAATGTCTATAATACAACCCATACCCAAAGTTTCCAACACATCGACCATTAATGATCTCCCGCCCATAAATATACTCCCTTCTCTTTGCAAAGGTCTTGAGCGCCTAGTACAAGAACAGCTAGTCAATTATTTAACTAAATTCAACCTTTATGATCCTCATCAATCAGGTTTTAGACACCATCACGGCACTGCCACTGTTTTAACAAAGGTTACAGATGATATCAAACTGGCAATGGATAGCAAGAAAGCAACTATTCTAGTTACAATCGATCTCAGTAAGGCTTTTGACTCAGTAGATATCGACATACTCCTAGCTAAACTGAAAATCTTTAATGTAGGTCCACTGGCGTAATCTTGGTTCTCATCTTATCTTTCCAATAGATCGCAATCTTGCCTCCTCAATGGTCATTATTCCTCAATGCAACTTATTGATCATGGGGTTCCACAAGGATCAATACTAGGCCCCATACTTTTCTCTCTTTATCTTCAGAATCTATCTGATACTCTTTAGCATTGTTCCTACCATTTGTATGTGGACGATTTACAAATATATCTATCCACCGACATAACGCATGTAAAGCTATCGAATTAATAAATAACGACATCATTAAACTACACTCACGGTTGAAATCTCTAGCTCTCAACATAAATCCGCTAAAATCCCAAGCTATAATTTTTGGACTTCCCAGGGTTATTAATAAAATTAACTAATTGCATATACCTAAAGTCAGGATTGAGGGTACATTGATTGAATATAGCTCATCTGTAAGAAACCTTGGCGTATATATGGACCAGTCGCTTACCTGGCTGCCGCAAGTAACCTCCATCTACAAGAAAACATACTCAACCCTGTATAATCTTAAATGACTTAAAAATATTTTGCCTTTCCAGCTTAAAAAGAACCTTCTTCGAGCACTGATTCTCCCATTATTTGATTACTGTGACATAATTTTAAACGAAATGACCCACTCAGCTAGCAGTAGGTTAGACCACGCTCTCAACCAATTAATTAAATTCATCTTCAATGCTAGAAGGACAGACCATGTTACTCCCCTGTTGAAAGATTTAAAATGGCTACAACTCGAATCCAAACCTAAGCTCCATACACTTAATCTAGTACATAAAATTCTTAACCAATGTTGTCCTACCTATCTTTTCTCATATTTCAAGTATCTGAATAGTCACTATAACCTATGTACATGGCCTTCAGGTAAACTTACGATACCAATGCATAGAACAGATATGTGTTCAAAATCATTTTTTGTATTGGGAGCCAAATATTGGAATGATCTCCTATTCCCCATGGTCAGGGATTTATCATTGCCTTTTCCAAGCATATCTATGACACAAGATCTATAACGGGGAAAGAACAGGTAGCGAGAAACGAAAGAAAATGCACAATGGAAAAATGGCAACACAAGTGGGACCAGGAGAAGAAGGGCAGATGAATTCATCAATTGATAAAGCAGCAGACCCCATGGGTAGAAAAAGTGATAGGCAAAGTAAATTTTTACGTTGCCCAATTCCTGAGTGGTATGGTTACCTACACATAATGTGCAAGGTATCAACTCTGAACTGCACCCTTTGTGGAGCTCAAAAATACAATACAGAACACACAGTGTTCCATTGCACCAATTGGAGTGACCGACGGGGAGCACTAGAAGATATCACCAGTCAACTATAGTCAAAATATAATTGATGAATGATCAAAAGTAGAGAAAAATGGAATGCAGTAGCGCAGTTCATAGAGTCAGTCCTGCGAGACAAAAAAGAGAATGAATGTCTGAAGAACTGAAGAGAAGAGTTTACCCTAGTTATGAGGAAAAGTTAACCAACTAGGAAATAATGACCACACCAAAGTAATGCGCAAGCAGTCCCAGGGTGACGTCTAAGACAAAGAACGGGTGTGGTTTAGTGGCTATTCTCACAATTTCCTGAGCAAGTCCCACACATGGGGAGGCTCCGCAGGCCACCTGTCAGGGTGTGTAAATGCATTCCCCACATCTCAAAAAAAAAAAAAAACATATTTTCCAAACTTTATCAAGAACCTTCAATTTTGTGGCTGTCAATTTGTTTTATCTTATCATGGTATTTTTCGTACACATATCAACCACTTTCAACAACAAGGTTGTGCAACAGATTACACACTGTCCATAATGTGGTCCACCGGAGAAATTAAACCAACCCTCCAGTTCTTGCAAAGTTATCTAAATAAATTTTCATTTTGGTGATAAATCATCATCAATTATAAAAGCATATGTTACTTCCTGAAACTTTAATAAAAAACCCTACAAATTTACCTTTCTTTTTTAATTTACTTCATGTATCAATTATCTTGTTAATTCATTTGCTCGTAAGTAGTCCTCTAGTGGTGTACATTGCGTCGTACATAATAATCACAAAAATCAAATATCCGTGTGGAAATCCAAAATATCCATATGGAGGAGAAATTGAATGGATTAAATTTGCTATGTTTAACCTTTGTGTTTAATGAATGAGTTAATATTTGAAATATTGATTATTTATCCCTGATATGCAAAGTTCTTAATTTAAACTTATTGACAACAATATCATAGGTAGTGAAAATCGTTAACTTTTTTAAACAATATCAATTTACATAATTTTCAATCTCTGGCAATTAAAGCTTTTATCGACTGAAACATTCCGAAGTAGTTTTGATTTAAAGTTTTCAACTTAACTCACATTAATTTATGTCCCACGTGGTAAGTACAATAAAATTTACAATTATAAGAATTATTCTACTGATTTTTGGCAAATAATGACACACAAAAGTGCTTTTCAGTCAGATAGGAGAGGGAACACGATTCACTGCCATTTGATTGCCGATCAATACCTCAAATAAAGTAAATAAGGAATAAGTTAATGTTCTTATGCAGTCATTCATTTTCATCAACTTCAAATTTAACAACTAAACAAACAGATCTAATGTACTGCTAAATTCAAAAGATATTATTTAAAACGTTCTCAACATACCAGTGCTTAGAGAATATCTTAAATTAATGGATGCAATTTCAAGAAACACTCTCATATCAATCCCTTTTCTTTCACATCATCATTGATAAGCATATACGTTACTGTAAAAACAACACCTGGTTAAGACCATAGAGTAAGAATATTACTCTATGTTCGAGACAGATGCTTAAACAAAAAGGAAACAATATTAATATAAATTCATTTATCCATAAAAATTAATTGTTTAGAACTTATATTCAATCAAAATTATCAAGAACAGCTATGGTTACATGAGATATAATTTTAAATACCTCAGCCAGATGATATATAAAAACTATTTATCGAATTCCAAATGGTAAAGGATTTGTCTGGTTTAATGCTAGTGCTGACTACTAGGCGGCAGCAGTTATACACGGGCAACTTTTCAGAAAGTAGAATCCTGTTTATTTCATCAAAATTCTCAAATTGAATAGTTTGGTGTGGCTAGGGTTGGGTTGGGTTGTGTGGCTGCCTTTGGTTTTTTAAACATCTATTTCTTCAATTCTCTATCATATTTTGGCATGTACATGTTATTTTTTGTCTCTATCGCCTTTTTTTAAATCTGGGGTTCGAGTTGGCTATGGCTGGGTTGGGTTGGGTCTCAACAATGGGTTAAAACTTGGGTTCAACAACTATCTCTTCAATTCTCTATTATATTTTGGTGTGTACATGTTATTTTTGGTCTCTATCGCATTTTAAAAATCATTATGTGTAGGAATGGAAGCTCCTTTGCCTACCCGTACGGCGATTAAAAAAATTGGATAAAAATATAATAGAGAATTGAAGAAATAGTTGTTTAAAACACCAAAGGAAATCTCACAAACCCAACCCTACCCGGCCAAAGCCTGCCTATTTCGTATGCTTCTGCAATTCACGACGGTAATTTTTAAATCTGTCACTTAGTTCTTTAAATCTGAGCTTCTTGTCTTGTGGTAGTTAATTTATTTTAGCAGCTGATTCCTCTTTTACGCTTCCGTTAGTATCAAATTTTACCGTAGGAGGCTCGTGCAACTCATTATGCTGATTAATGTGGGCGTTTCTATTATTTAATCTAAGCACTGTCCTATTCGATTTTTTTTATCACTTTAATATATTTATTAAACGCTAACCTAAAAAAACACCCACATGCCTAAACATCCTACCCGCTACCTTCTCCGCCGCCTCGACAGTGTAATGGACACCAGTACGGTCTAGGGGGTACCCTGAAAAAGCCTAGGGGCGCAGGTCAACAAAGCTCACCCTCTATCCTGACAGAAAGCCCACAGCCGACGGTTTAGACCTTCCTCCTTACTCCAAACCGTGCTATATTAACCGTGCGGTCAATCCGCGGGACGATGCTGCATATAGAGAGCTGAATGCTGACCCCCGACGACTCCCGGACGCGAGCTACCTCAGAAACCAGGTCCTCAAAAGAGTCCAAGATCTCTTCGGAGCCATTCCTCGAGGCATCGTCGGTGCCGACATGAGCCACCAAAAGTGGCAGGAAACGTAAGGAGGAAGAAGAACTCAGCGGAGAAATAAAAAATTAAAGAAAGCGACTAATAAGGACTGCAGGAGAGGAAGTGGGAGAAAGGAAATTGGGAAAAGATTGAGCGAAAACTTGAAAGATGTGACAATTCTGGACAAAGAAGTGAAATAATGGAGAAAGGAGATGGAAGTTTTGAAAAGGAGGGTTAATGAATTTCCGCAACACCTCTTATATGGATATAAGAGGTGTCGCGGAAATTAGAGGTGAAATAGTAGAAAGAAAATGTGAAATTGTTGTTAATCCTATTCATTTTTTCCTTCTCCTGTCTTTAGTGCAACAGTTTTTTTTATCTCCAAAAATTTTTAATTACTCCAAAATTGTAGTTCCTTCCTCTAAGATGTCATATACTTGGTGTCGCATTATTAGCGGATTATTTACCATCGCACCTTTGGTTTTTGTTTGTACTTTCGTTTAAGTATATATAGTAGTATTATTAAAAGTTGTACGTTGCAAGTATCAGTTGAACTCCAGTGTTCGTTCTGTAGCGCTTAACGCCGCTTCGTTGCATCTACTTAGTGGCTACATTGTATTCATTGACGTTCAGATAGAAGTTTTGAGCACAGGATGGCTTCCCTGAGGTTTCCCGTTTCCTCCCCCTTGGTGGCTGCTGATTGCGGGGCACTTGTGTGTCGTATCAGTGACCTTGAGAGAGAGGTCGCGGACCTTCGCTCGTGCTGGGAGTCGCCGGGGGTCAGCATTGAGCTCTCCATATTCAGCATTGTCTCATGGATTGACCGCAATAGCACGGTTTGGAACAGGGTGATAGGACAGTTTAAACGGTTTAAACCGTCGGCTGTGGGCTTTCTGTCGGGATAGAGGAGTGAGCTTTGTTGACCTGCGCCCCGTGCAGGGTACCCTTAGAAGGTTCTGGTGTCCATTACACGGTCGAGGCGGTGGAGAAGGTAGCGGGTAAGGTGTTTAGGCATGTGGGTTTTTTGTTAGCGAAAAAGAGGAATCAGCTGCTAAAAAATTAACTACCACATGACAAGGAGCTCAGATTTAAAGAACGAAGTGACAGATTTAAAAAGTATCGTCGTGAATTGCAGAAGAATACGAAATAAGCAGGCGGAGTTTCTCAATCTTGCGAGAGGCACTTGCGGAGGTATCATAATAGGAACTGAGAGTTGGCTAAGCGAAGAAGTTGCATCAAGCAAGATATTCCCTCCGGACTACGCTATATTTAGATTTAGATTTTTACCCTGCAAGCCGCCAGCGGCGTATGGCAGGGGATGTATTAACCCCTTACCTAATCTACCGTAATTCTCTGATGCTATTCGGGAAGAACGACCAAAAGTAACCATCTGTTTTAGCGATTATTTCCTTGTAACGCTTGGTCGTCGCATCTCGAAGATCGCGCTCGCTGTTTATCGGAATGACAATACCCTTTATTTCACGTAAAAATTCTGNTGTATTAACCCCTTACCTAATCTACCGTAATTCTCTGATGCTATTCGGGAAGAACGACCAAAAGTAACCATCTGTTTTAGCGATTATTTCCTTGTAACGCTTGGTCGTCGCATCTCGAAGATCGCGCTCGCTGTTTATCGGAATGACAATACCCTTTATTTCACGTAAAAATTCTGCACCGATGAATTTTTCGAAAAGCTTTCGTCGGTAAACAGATCTTTTCTCCTGCAGTGAGTTCCACCCGAATGATTTTATCATGGCCGTAACACTA
This sequence comes from Ladona fulva, assembly GCA_000376725.2. NCBI lineage: Eukaryota > Metazoa > Arthropoda > Insecta > Odonata > Libellulidae > Ladona > Ladona fulva. The sequence continues at coordinate 396,524 of KZ308776.1, forward strand.
CTGTCTAACCTGAAATCTCCAATGACAAAACGGGTTGCTCTACGTTGAACCATCTCTAAATCTGAGACTAACCCTACTTCGTGTGGATTTCAGACCGCGCAGCAGTACTCAATAGTTGGTCGAATAAGGGAAAGTCGAAGGGTTCTACTTATTAGTCTTTGCATTCTATTCCCCTTTCCTATAGAATCTCGAATATGTTCCTTGAACGATAAACTTCTGCTGAGTGTAACTCCTGAGGAAGTATTCGCTAATGAAATCGGTCTCCAGTTTTCTATTTGGGCGTCATCTTCCTCCTTAGACACTATCTCCTCCCTGAGATCCGTAGTGAGAAATTTATTAAAAAGCTTCCTACGGTAATCTAGTCTTCTATCACTAAGCGTATTCCATCCGAGAGATTCTATCATAGCTGAAACACTGCTGTCAAATCTGAAGTCACCCTTAACAAACCTAGCTGCCCTACGTTGAACCATCTCAAGGCTGGAAGTTAATCCTACTTCGTGGGGATCCCAAATCGCGCAGCAGTACTCAAGGAGAGGTCGAATCAGGGAAAAGTACGCTGTTTCTTTTACCCTCCATGAGCATCCCCTTAAAATTCTGCTGGCTAAACTTTGCATCCTATTCGCTTTACCTACCACGTTTCGAATATGCTCTTTGAAGGAAAAACTACTACTGAGCGTAATACCTAGGTATTTATGATGCCTCACGAACTGCAACGGATAACCTGAAATATTATAGGGAACGCGGGTAACATTAGTGGAACGCGTAAAATTCATAGCTACGCACTTCTTTACATTCAAGTCTAACTGCCAATCTCTGCACCAACCTGCAATAAGGTCCAGATCGTTCTGTAAACAACAGATGTCATCTGGACTTACAATCTCTCTATAAATAACAGTATCATCAGCGAATAACCTAACCTTACATCTAACATTATCTACTATATCGTTAATATATATTAGGAACAGAATCGGGCCTAATACACTACCCTGCGGAACCCCGGAAGTGACGCAAATTTCATCAGATAAAACTCCATCCAACGCAACTCGCTGAAATCTGTTCCCTAGAAATGATTTTATCCATTTAACGACTTGTTGGTTAATCCCGTAAGCCATCAATTTATGAATTATTTTTACATGTGATACTCTATCAAAAGCTTTCCTAAAATCAAGAAATACGGCATCTGTACTAAAACCCTTATCAGCTGCTTTAACTAAGTCGTGAACAAAAAGGGCTTACTGGGTATCGCACGACCTACCCCTACGAAAACCGTGTTGACATTCACTAATTGCCCCCTTATAATTTAATCAGAAGGCCGAGGCTTGACCGCGTGAGTCATCCTCACCCACACGGAGTCCACGATCATCCTCTGCATCTCGACCAAACGCCCTGAAGACGGATCGTAGGTCTTGAGCGTCATACATACCACAGTCTGGGTGCCACGAATTCGTCCATGGCACATGCACATCCACTCAGCGACATCGAGGACAGCCTGGAATCCAACAGAGGATGGCTCTCTACAAGTTACTTCTCCAGGACTTCCCTATCCGAACCGCGGTCGTTGGCGGTTCCAGGTGATTCCGAGCAGGGAGATAACTGCCTCTCCACCTCCCCACCCAAAGACATTCTGGTCTTCCTCAGGTTTAGCCGGGCTCTGGAGTGTGCGGTGTACTCTGCATATCGGGTCCCGAAAGCCTGCAATTGAACCTAAAATTACCGATAATCGAACATAGATCTCCATCTAATTAAATATCTCAACAACGTATCATTACGAATTTCGAGACAATAACCGCAATGCGCTACGACATAGACGATAGTTAGAAAGATAGTAGACAATAGGCGCGAACCGCGAACGCTATATGCTTCACGTGAGATTTTAATTGCTAGACGACTAACTCGAGACGCGTTACGTTACACAAAATATACCAGACGCGATTCGCTTTGAATGTGTAGCGTCTAGGAGCTTGACTTAAGGAACTTGCGGTGAGACGCTAGACGTGAGCCACTACATGAAACAGTATACATGAAAAACAATAAATGACATATACTTTACGCTATACCAGAGACGCTAGCCCCGATGAGGTAGTTGCGAGACGAAGGACGCTATTTAATAGACGCGAGATGCTAAATGCGACACGATAGACGCATCACGGATAATGCGACCCTAGACGTGAATAACTACTTGCGATACGCGAAACTAAAGACGCGAAACTCTACACACTAGATGGTTGAAGTTACTAGTTACGCAGTTTTGTTGTTCGTTCGCGGAGAATTATTAATATCGCATTATTCTTGCTTGAATTGACGAATGATATGCTAAGAAGCGTAAAACTTTAGTGATTACATACTTTATTGGTAAATATGTTTTTTCACCCTCATGTAATGTATGGAATAAGATTATGGGGACAAGCTTCCCATATTCACAGTATATTACTACTACAAAAAAAGGCAATAAGATTAATAACTGGCTCCTCCTTAAGAGACCATTGTAAGCCTTTGTTCATTCAACAAAGGATTATGACTGTATATTCATGTTATATATTTGAATCACTCCTTTATGCTAAAAAAAATCTTCATAAGTTTAACCTGCGTTCCAGTATCCACTCACACAATACTCGTCACTCTGAACTGATTGACATCCCTCAACATCGACTCAAGAAGACCGAAAATAGCCTAAATTACTCTGCAATTAAATTTTTTAATAAGCTACCCTCAAGAGTAAGAGATACACCCTTAAAAAACTTTCATAAAGTCATTCATGACTGGATTTTACTAAATCCATTCTACTCCATTGACGAATTTCTAAGTATGAATATCAACATAATTGTTTAATTTCTTAAGCCATGCAACCAACTCTATGTTTCTCTCTAACTAATGCTGTATATTTTGTTTTTTTAACATGTCCTTTGTGTGATCTTTGAACTATGTTTGTTTTATAATGTTTTATTGCTCTTTCACTGCACTTTTTTCTTTTACATATCTATAATTACTGTATCTGCTAATTGTTAATTTCCATATGTTTGTATGATTTTCTTTTGACGATGCCTATACCTATTACCTGGTCTTTGGCTAAATAAATATTATTATTATTATTACAGTGGGAGGGGTGAGCCATCACAGATAAGGTGAATGCAAGAATTCCCACGTTATCTAGTAGCCCTGCCTATTCTCCTCAGTTATCACACGTCTGTTTTCCATGGACTCTTTCTATACACTTATACAGAATACGTTCATCAAGAGTAATATCATCTCCTCGTGGAGACATCTTTGCCTTATTTAGTAATTTTAATGAATTATATTATCAGAAGTTAGTAATGAAGGGAATAACCCTGTCAGTCACTGAAAAAAAATCATCGTAATTAGGTATGTAATTTCTATGCTTGGATTACAGTTCCATGGCCAGAATGACGACTCCCCAAAGCACATAAAAACACTTTAAAACTAAGGAGAAGCATGAGGTATTGAAAATACAGTGGGAGGGGTGGGCCATCGCAGATAAGGTGAATGCAAGAATTCCCACGTTATCTAGTAGCCCTGTCTCTTCTCCTCAGTTATCACATGTCTATCTTCTCCTCAGTTATGCACTCTTTCTATACACTTCCATGTCTATAGCCATGCACACGGCAGTCACTAGTCCAGTATTCTATATTGTGCAAAGCGTTTCCATTGAAACCATGAATAATTTTTTACTATGAGATATTTTATAGGGAAAGAAATTGGATCATAATGCTGGGAGTTAAGAAATGGTGTCCTGGATAGCCTAGAGCATCACGCATTCACCCTTGGTGAAGGCATTTAAAAAAATAATATTATCAGTATATGAAATGAAATAGCAACATCAAATAAAGCACCAGTATAAGATGTCTATGAAATTAGTATGTCAGCTTTACAGTTACCACGATTCTTGGAAATAAGGAATGCTCTTCATGTAATCTTAATAAGATCAGTCTTTGAGATCAAGAGATACGTCAATTGTTTTTATTTATCAATTTAAAACATCAGGGTCAGTCATCAAAGAAAAGTTAATAGTTGTAACATGCTCTGAAGAATATTTTGTTTAGAAAGATTTTGTATTATCTGAATCCTCTTGGCAGTAGATAAAAATAATGGATAAAGCCTAGGAAATAATCAAATTAACGTGTTGCATATTTAAAGCAAAAGGAGGATGAATCTTTTACTTTCATTTAATTTGATTAGGCATAATTTTTCGCCAAAAATCTCATCAGGCTGTTCATCCTGAGACTCCCGTATCCACAGCCCATATTCATATCCGGTCTCATGAATGCTTTGCATGCAGACATATGTAGGAATACTGATTTCCAAATTTTCCCAACATTAAGCACACCTAGGTCTTGCCTTTCCCCATTCCCAATGGGCTGAACGTCTGACACTGTTGTCAAAGTGCACTGCAACTCCTCAGCACAGTTAATACCTAGATCTCCTGCTTTGTCATACCGCAAGGTGTTGTGTTAATTTTGGCCAGCACTGTACTTGTGAGATTATTTCTGAAAAGTTTCAAATTGGACCAGCCATCCAAAGATCCAGCAATTAAAAGTTATGTATATTATCATAGAAATGATGTTCAGTTTGGCTCTTGCAATTTATTAAATTAGGATACAATCTACCACAATGCCTACAAAACCTTGTCTGTGGAAAAATTTTACATCCTTTCTTTATGAGTTTTCTCAATGCAATTCCTTCCTGCCTACAATGTCTTACATTATAACTGTCAGTTACAAACATAGATTACTTATATATACATATAAGTCATATTCCATTGTGTTAATGTACTGAACAGTATGCAGGAATAACAGGTCAAGAGTATACACAATTTAATTATTCCAAATTACTTTGTTTTTTTTTTAATTGGCTTTAACCAATGAAAGTTGAGCTATTTTTTTAGATATGTTAGGCCATTCTCTGGAAATAGAGTGAAAGTGTCCTCCCCCATCTGGGCCTTGAGGACTGCATCTTTGAAGAAAGACGAGTGGAATGTTGATCCTTGGAGGACACAGTGGTTTCAGTTGCCAATGTGACTCTTTGAATTATTTGTTCAAATTAATGTAAACGTTTTCTATCCTTTATTAACTAAGCCTGAGTTATCTTTCTGAGATACATAATGCTACTCTTTGACCATGAAAAGAAGGTTAAGATTTTCGTCATCCTCCTATGCACAGACTCCAGACATCCTTAAGATAATACCACAGGAGTATTTGGCCATGCAGGATGCTGAGTCAACAGCTCTGTTTTAAGGGTGTGTCCAGGAATTCTTTGCAGACATTGTCAAAGAGACAGGTATAGTTCTCTCCTCAATCTTCTATTTTATAATTATAGACTTTTTATCTATGTCAACAATTTTCTCATTTAAGGCTTGGATGATCTGATATCCCATAATAAGTTTGTGTATATGCTGTTTGAATTTGCAAAAAGCTAATGACAATTATGAAATTCTAACATTCTACATGTCTGTTTTTGTGCATGCTGAGTCCAGATTAGTGCTCTCCAAGGCAGTTGTGCAAACTGAAATCATCAAACAACTATCTGATCACAATGGCTATCAATGTACTCAGGACAGATGCTGACATTGAGGAGATGACTGAGAGAATGGTATGTTTCCTTCTTTTCAATCTACGACTGCCATGAAAGGATTTTCTCTTAAAATATTTTATGATGCTTTTAAATTCCTTTGTCCAAGGATTCATTTTATCCCTCAGTAAGACTGAGTAAATTATTTATCTCCATTTCTTCGTCTACAGCACACTGGAAGAAAAACCTGATTGCCTAACATGTGAGGAGACTGCACCTGGAATGAAAAAATTCTGAAGAAGAGCACAATAAGGGAGCCTCCCCTTGAACTCTGTTAAGAAGCATAGTGATGAGTTCTATGTGTGAAGGCTTGTGACTGTGTTCTGAAGACCAATATCTGCTGAAGATAGCTAGGAAGAAAATTCTACAAAACAGACTTTTATTTTTCCAATTCTACACAACAGCTGATGGACTTTTGTGTCTTCTTTTTCTTAACTTCACTGAATTGTTGTACTATATTTTGCTGGGATGTAAAGATATTGTAACATATATTTAACATGAATTTAGGCTGTGTGATGACGCTCTGTAATTTATTTTTCCATGAATTTTTTTCTTTCCAGAAGCTTCAACGAATTATTTTTTGCATCATTCATTCACCTTTCATTATTATGAGCAATTTTCAGCAGAAGCTCACTCATTATATATTTGTGTACATGGGAAGAAGTTTTACATTATAAATTAAATGAGATCTTTCCATGAATTTTTTTCTTTCCAGAAGCTTCAATGAATTATTTTTTGCATCATTCATTCACCCTTCATTTACATGAGCAATTTTCAGCAGAAGCTCACTCATTATATATTTGTGTAAATGAAAGAAGTTTTACATTATAAATTAAATGAGATCTTCGAATGCTGCATGATATGAACTTTACATTAATTTATTTATTTTCTATATTGTGAGCAAGTAACTATGTAAAAAGTAATAGAAGTGTGGCTTCAATTGTTTACTATGCTTCTGGTTTATTTTATCATTCTTGTAAAGTTATAAACTGTGATTCATTTTATGATTTCACTACTTTCATAAGTGTCAGAATTTTTTTATCCTTTGTAAGTATACTTTTACAGCAATAATGCATAAAACTATCTACTTGGTGCATTTTAATGTTAAATTTATCATGATTCATTGCTACAGTTAAAGAAACTGTGCAAAGGCAATTATGATCAATTGTAAATTTTTTGTATCATATCTCTAACATCTGTACATAGCGATTTAAGTTGTCTTTATAAGGAGTTTCCCTATCAGGTTAATGTAAATGTCATGCAGAATGTGAATTCCCTTCAAAGTCACAGAAAACGTTAGAAGAAAGTTTACTTTTGAAAGCAAATGGTGAAACCTTGAAGTAATTGTTTTTTTTTCTTGATGACATTCCCATTATGTAATTACTCAATGAATTTCATCTTGTTGTACAATGAAATATGCTTTATTTATAGGTACTTTACTTATGCTATGCTATCCCTTACTTATGGCCAGTAATGTTCTTGGGGACTATTCATGTCTACTAGCATGGATTAATGGCTTTTTCAATATTCTATTCAGTTTGTATTAGATGTCTACTTTGCTGTTATTTCTGTGATTGTAATTAATCTAAAAACTAATATTTAATACTTAATGAAAATATTGTTACAAGTAGGGCTCCTGGACTGTCAAAGTGGGTAGCTCTTTTGCCTCAGTAAATTGGTCCAGTGCTCATAAGATGTCTATGACATTAGTATTATTTATATTAATTAGTTACCATGATTCTTGGAAATAAGGAATGCTCTTCATGTAACCTTAATGAGATCCATCTTTGAGATCAAGAGATACGTCAATTGTTTTTATTTATCAATTAGAACATCAGGCTCAGTCATCAAAGAAACGTTAATAGTTGTAACATGCTCTGAAGAATATTTTGTTTACGAAGATTTTGTATTCTCTGAATCCTCTTGGCAGTAGATAAAAATAATGGATAAAGCCTAGGAAATAATCAAATGAACATGTTGCATATTTGAAGCAAAAGGAGGATGAATCTTTTACTTTCATTTAATTTGATTAGGCATAGTTTTTTNCATTCAGAGTAATAAAACTTAAATCTTTAGTGACAAGAAATTATCGAAGTATTAAAGAACACCTTTTATAATTTCCATAGAAAGCATGCAAAAATGGTGAAAATAGAAGTATGAGGTTCATATTGGCTGCCCAATAACATTTTGAACATTTTGGAATGTTATCTGATCAAAATGAAAATATACTACTAAGGATAATTACCCTTAATTATAACTTAAGTTATAACTAAAATGACCAAATTTGTAATCTGTCAAGGCAGGACAAATTGTCTTTTCCCGAGAAGCAGAGGCAAATTTTCCATACTGTTTCTTTGATCAAGATATCTCACACTACCTGTTTCTGCTTGGGTAGAGGATACATTTTCCTTTGTCCTATACTCAGAGACAATCAAAAAGTATTCCATTCATCATGATATTGTAATGTGGATATCTGTCATTTTCTATAATAAATTTGTGCTCAGATAATATATTTCAGTAAAAAAACAGTATTAATCAATTTTTTTATTTTAATTTAAGTTATAAATGGATGGTTGATTTACATCATGAATGTATTTGTTACTATAGTCTTAAGAAATTGTTTTAGTTGGTAAACTCCAAGTACTGATAAATATGGAATGTTTCAACAAACCAATAATTTATATATTTAAGTCACCATCAAATTTTATGAATTCTTCTACAGCATGCTGTTAATTCTCATGAAGATGAATGAAATGGTGAAGAAACACTTAGCGTTTTGATCACAGAGTATGAAAGAGAAATGTAATGACATTTAATTTTTGGAGATGTTAATACATACATATATACATTAACCATATATATATTTCCGAATAGCAAAAAATAAATCTTGTTATTTCAGAAAACTATGCTTTAGAACTATGTTCTGAAAAATCTTGACTCTATGCAAGCATGGTTAAATTGTTATTTACACACAAGTGTCAGGACAGGTTTGGTTGGTTTGATTGTTGAAACTGTTGTTGACATGATCAGCGCCTCTGAAGCTTCCTCCTCTATCACCGATAGCAAAGGCAGCTGTAGTTCCATTACCCACACCACCACTGTAGCCCAATGGACCACCTGTCACCCCAGCACTGGAGTTACTGTTCCGTCCTAGTGTGTTCACAATCTTCTTGATCATTGAGCGAAGGGCTTGGTGCACATCCACATTAGCAAAACAGAACAAGCAGGACACACAAAAGCCCTGAAGGTGAAAAATTATTATCAGAACCATCCAGATTTTCAAGGTAGATTCTTAATTTTAATTCTATTTATCCATGAACTCAAAGTGCTCTTTGTAGTCATTTACTTGTAGTCATAGTAATATTGAAAGCAAGCAGGAGTGAAAGTAATAATTTCAGCCTCATGTGTCTTAACCAATTAGAAGTATCATAAAGAAAGTCAACTCAAGTTGGTGTTTTTAAAGATAAATGTTTGAAATTCACAGACATACCCTAACCATTAATAAATAGTTATCTTATCCTCTTGTTATAAATATTTGGGCTACTGATGTAAAGTAGATGGCTGATATTTTATCAAAAAGATTCTATAGCTTCCACATGGCAATGCACATGGCATGCAACATTGGTGATTTCATTAAATTTAGAACACTACAGCTCGGTGTAGGCTACAGTTGTAAATATGCTTTTAATACTATGTATTTGAACTAACTTAAATATTACTACCCAATTACAACTTCATCTGGATCTGTTAGTGACTAATGTCCATTCCACACACAGGGTCATACCAAGTCAATTTGTTGCCTGAGGAAGTATAAAATTCACTGCCTTTGACATACCCCGAAGTAATTTTGCTTTGTTTTTGTCAATGTAATTCGAAGAAATAAAAGTAATAAGCTTCTCTTTAATAAAATTCATATTTTTCTATAATTAAAGAATCGAAAATAAAGAAAACAAAGGTCTTGACATTCAACTTTGTGCCCCCTGAGAGAAGCACCTCAGGCAGTTGCCATGCCACCTTACCATCTGCACAGCCCTGCCCACGCATTTAATTTTATCTCTCAATTTTAGCATGCAAGGACAATCTACTGCAAATCATTAGATTCTATGGAGAAAATTTGTATGAGGTTAAATATTTATATGCACAATATTAAGCTATAGCTTACCTGTAATGATACAAGAACAGCTGAGAAAATTTGGTATACTGCTTCTCCAGGTGCTTTTGGCTCCGGCCTAAATGGTATGAGGACATGCTGTATGCCAAAAAGAGGAATAAGAATAAGAGTTGCTCTGACAGCCTTTTTCATTCCTATTGGTGCAGGATTTGCTGATCGTGAATGTAGTTTTGTCAGAAGAACTCTAACCACATTCACCAAAAAGATAAAACTGGCTGTTAGTGACAGGAAGACAGGAATGGTGAGTACCCACTGGTACAGGCTGTCTTCCATCCAGCACCTGTAAGGTGGGAAAATATCTTTATTCAATAGTTTTCATTAGTTCATCCATTTGACATATTTAGGTCAAGTGATGTGATGGCCATAAATCATTTAAATCAAAATTTTTGTCAAAATCTTTATCATATTATAACCTTTAACAATTAGAACTGAAATTAAATTTAATAGCCTTATGAACTTCCAAGTGAGATCAAATGTAAAGAAACTAAATGTAGTTAAATCCCATACTTTCCATAGGATTATTATTGCATAAATTACATATACTTTGATAAAATATGTTGAAATTTTTTCATAGCCTTTACCATCTTTACCAACAATTTCCTTCATTGAAGTTGAGTTTGTTTTTACTTTTTTTCATTCTTACAAGAATGTATTGGAAAATAGGCCTGTAAATAATCAATGGCAATAGATATTTGGTTTTTTCTTTTTACTGAGAATGTAGACAAATTTAAGATAAGATTTCTACATTTAAGAAACTGAATGAGAACTAACACACATTTCAAGCAACCCGCATTTTAAAATTCCTGAAGTCTATTTGCCACTGGTATATTTTTAAAAATATTGGATCTGAATTCGATACTAGGGAATAGAAATATTATGGAAAGATATTTTCAATGTCATTAAAATGTGTTTTTTTTTGTGTTGAACTGAAAATTGGATTGTAGTTCTTATGGCATTAAACTGAGAAGAACAAACTTACTTTTCTATAACCAAATTTTTGCAGTGTTTGTATGTTTGTTTGATATAAACAGTAAAATATATGTACCCATGAATAGGTTGATGTTAATAAATAATAATATTTCGATGAAAAAAGCTAAAATTGATGAAGAACTATGATAGTTATAAGTACAGTCACCATTACAATTGATAAACAGCATATCATATGATTTAATGTCTAACAGATAGTTAGAAAGAAATATTATAATTATCTATATATTATTCATATACAAATTTTTAATAATTTCATGGTAGTTAAAATATACATACATTTAAAGGTAAGAATATATTTGCTAGCATCAGCTACTAGAAAAGTTGTCTTAAGTCAAGGTGTCATGATTAGATAATCGTAATATTTCATTCAGACTGTCAGACACTGAATCATATGATCTGCTGTATATCAATAGTAATGGTGATTGTATGTGCAAATGAACTGAGGTTTTGGGAGGTAAATTGTAGTAGTTTAAATATTTACAGTTATACACATCACTAGTGACTTGTAGAGAATATACGTAAATATAGCTCTGGTTTAATCTTTATTACATTTATAGCAGAAGTTTGTCTGGCCTGGGAATTTAGGCAAATTAATATATATACCCATGGCTCAATCTCCTCAGAGACAAATTCTGGCTTTGCCCCTGAATTATAAGTGTGTCTTAACCATTCTTAATTCATCACCCACTTTTAAAAAAGTACTCTTGTTAATATTAATCTACTAGAATTAGTTAAGTAAGTATTAGTTATTTTATAACTATACAACAACCTAGGGAGTACATAGGCATATGCATGAGATATGCAAAGGGGTAAATTTGTGGAGTGTCAGCCTATATATGAGACTGACCTCATATCTTAATATTGATCTGTATTCTTATTCTAAAATGTATAGTGTTGTTTGGAGAAAATCTTCTCCTATAGAAGATGCAAACAACTATAATCTTTAAGATTAACGTAGGACACATTTAAGAAATAGCATGATTAAACAAAAACACTCCTCAATGACTCCAGTAGAACTCTATGATTTCTAACCCAATAATATGATGCCTCTGAAACACAAGTCATTATCTAAGCTTCATTCTTGCAAAATTCAATTCTCTTCTAAATTTAGAATGATAAAATATGCTTATGCAGTGAATAGGAGGATGAAATGTTTTATATCCTTAAATTGAGACAGTTTGGCTAACATGGGTTTTATGATAGGGTTTGTGTATTAGTTAAACACTAATATTTGACTGAAGACTTAGTAATTTTCCACTAGATATTCAATGCATCTTCAGTTACACTTTTGAAACGGGTTGAGCATTAAATATTCTGTGGAAAAGCACTAAGTCTTATTAATAAGTGATGCCTTTCAACAAAGTCATGCCTTACAGAATTGATTTCTGTTAATATTTCAATTGACATTTTAAAAATTGGTGAATTTTGAGAAATCTTTTTGTAATTGGTGAGAAAAAATAAAAACTATAATTCTAATTAAAGACATCACAGAAGGAAGACAATACTTTCTTTTCCTATTATTGCAATTGGGTTCTCATGGAAAGAAGAAAGCAATCTCATCCTAAGACACTCAACAATGTGGAATATAAGGCAAAACATTTCTGTGTATCATTACAATTACTTGGTATAATACTTTTCAAATTTGATCAGTGTGCAAATGGCACATTTCTTCCACCTTGCTGATTCCACTTGACTGAAAGTCATGCACTGTATCGGTATGAAAGTTCATTCCAAAAGCTTCAAAATTTCTGTATCATAAAGTGGTTATCTTAGTAAACTTCTGTTGGGTTTGATTTATTATGACAGCTTTTTTTTTT
>KZ308777.1:0-218973 GCA_000376725.2 Ladona fulva
TACCATAAATTAAAGTATTCTCAAGGGAACTAATAAGGTAGAGAGATTGGAAAGCATCATTGATTGAAAAAACTGTATTACTTAGAGTTTAATACATTAGTCCTTCTAACTTAATTTATCATCCAAGGATATCATACCCAGCTTCTACTGAGCCAATTCATTGAAAACTTGTTAATTAACACTTCTTGAATAAAAATTTTATTCTAGCTATTATAGTGGTAGAATTCTCATACATATGACATTAAGGAAACTATGAAATAAATGATTTCCAAAACTTGCTAAACATCAAACACACAGGAGAAGAAAACACATTGACAAAAATCATTTATCATTGTTTATGCCTACTGAATGTCATTACTGTTTTATCATCTAACATAATTCATTTCCATTTTTTAAGTCGATGAATTTTTTTGCTTCTATTATTTTAAAATCCAAAGTAGTCCATTTCTCCACCTAAGGTTTAATGCATAAATTCTGATATACTGGACTGCATAAATTCTCCAGTATAAATTCTTTTTATGGTAAAATTAAAGCAACTCTCAGATTACTTCCTTTACTTACTTAGAACGAGGCATTGTGCATGTAGAAAAGTTATAATCCTTGTTCTTTAGTCGTCTTCTGTCTAATGTTGCATATTTGGCAGAATAACCCATATCAGAATCATATCCAATAGGATCTGGTTCAGACAGGTATCCTTCTGCTGAGGTATATGGATACTGACCTAGAAGAAGTATATGTTATGCAATTAATTATTGTTCAAAATAAATCATGATAGAGCAATTTCATTGGATACTCAAGATTAAAGCAAAATTACAGAAATAATAAACTGCATAGAACTGAAGAAATAATTTACAGCAGTATATTTTACATAATTCTTTTCTTTAGAAAGCTTAAAAACTGCAAACTGTTTGATAAAAATTAAGTAGAATAATAATGTTATGATACAGTGATGGAATATAGATGTACTTAATTGACAGTTAAAGAGGCCATTACAATTAAAAGCAGTAATGGTGAGTTGTGTGATGAACAAAATAAAGTTTAAAACATTGATTAAAACAACTAGTGTGTATGTATTATTTGGGTAATTTAGAATCGCATTTTAACTTTTTTACATACATGGTAAAAAGGTTGTGATTGAGTTGTATGACACCAAAGATAATTAATACTGTATAAGCACATTTTAATTCAGATTTAAGGAAATTATTTCATATTAAACACAACAAAAATTAATCACTTAAGTAAGAAAATGTTATGAAAAAAAATTGGCTAAGGAAATTTTGAACTATCATAAAACAGTTGTCTGTTGCACCCATCTTTTTAATTGCATGTAATAGTGTATTTACATCGGATCAAGAATTTTGCAAAAGGTTTTGTGAAAAAATCATTGATCACATGCAAAGCCAACAACATATTTAGCAAACTGTAAAGCGAGGCTGTGTCATCTCGATAACTCAATGATCATAATGTCTTTTTTTTACAAACGAATGGAAAATTTACCCCAACTGCTGAATGGTTAAAAGTGACATCTCAAGAAAAGCAATGAAAATGTTTCATCTTCATCTTCTCCTTCACAGTAAAATTAATATGCAGAACATGCAAAGTTAATGACATTTAATTAGTATTCATTTTCTTATCCAATTCATATAAATTGCATTTTAATTAGTTCATTTCCTCCTTAGAAATTTATTCATTCCTCTTACTCACCCAAAATGACCTATGACAATCCCAACTGAATTGTATAATGTGTTTTTTGCCCAAGAAAACACAAAAAATTCATAGATTCTAAAATTACAAAATCAACCCTCAAAATTAGGTACTAGAAGTATTATGCTCTTTCATAGAATAACAAACTTTTTCAGTCTCTAACATGAAAAAAAAATACAGGTAAAAGTTAGAACTTAAACTTGTTATTTTTTGCCAGTGTATATTTCCCCAANATTTATCTTGATTTTGGTAGGATATTTATCTTGATTTTGGTAGGATATTTATCTTGATTTATCTAATTTATTTAATTCTTTCTTGTCATGCTTTACTTAAGTATGTACTTGAATTACAGCAGAGGCAGATTAATACTTTACAGTTACTCAATTTATTTGTCATTTGATGTAATACCAGTTCTATATTCCATAGACAAATGATGACTTACTTAGATCTGTTTCGTTATCTTTAGATATCATCTTCTCCTTCTCATCAAGGTAGTGAGCACCTCTTGGCAGTTGTCCCTCTGAAAATTTAAATTTAAAACATAGGGATGAGCAATCTTAAAGAAATATGCTAGGTATTTGGTAATATTTCTTTGAAAAAGCAACTTTAAAATAATATTTGTGAACATTATTCATTGTTATGCCCAAAGAGTGTTCTTCCATTTCATTTACATGAGCAGCATTATGGAAACATAATTACTGTATTTTCTGGTAGAACACCTGCATGTTATCTATACAAAAAATATAGAAAAATGATAAAAATATTAGTGCGTGATATGGAAAATCTCGTTTCATTGAATATCTTGAATATTGAACTCGGAAACAAATTACTAAACAACACACATCATATATCATGGAAGTCGTGGAATATATACTCACTTAGTACTAGGGCAATTTTATTTCAACCAACAGATTGTAAATGTTAACATAATCAAATAATTCCATTCGAAACACAAGAGTAATTATCATAAATATTACAGTAGTGAAAAAACATTCTCGTCAACATAATAACAATTTTGAAATGAGCGTTATCAATGCATTTATCACAGAAGAAATTTTTGAATTGCGTGTTATCTATACATTATCACAGTGAAGAGATTTAAAAAATCCATGTTATCTAGTAGGTACGTGTTATTTACCAGAAAATACAGTAAATATAAACACATGAAAAATCAGTGGAAGTTATACAGCAATGTGGAAAATTCATGATGAAAGTTGAATGGCTTATATCCACTATTTGATCTTTCAATTATTGCAGGTTATAATTATCGTTGAGTATTTGCACATCAATAACAAGTAATGACAAGTAGGATAACAATTTCAAAATAATATCAATTGATCCCAAGGAAGAATGGACTTGAAATAAGTCTGAAGGAAGGTCCTGCCCCGGTCCTGTCAGACAGAAGGTTCCCGGTCTCGTAAGACTTTTTTCAAGTCCATTCTTCCTTGGGATTTTTCCTGGGTGCGCACCATCTTGCGCAAAGTCACCCTTACCCGTTTTCTATTGTATATTGTATATCAATTGATAGTATTTACCTATCATCAGAAGCTAAGCCCATCGATAAAGCCCAAAATTTCTCCCATCGATATTATTCACATTTAAGCAGTGTATTTCACTAATTTAAAAATGTGTCCTGATACCAAGTCTTTGAACAATCTCATGTTATGGGCATAAATTTATACTAAAATTACTTTAGGAATACCTGAAGAAAACAATTTATTGTATAACTCTGAAACCATCTTGGCTTGACCTTATATCAGTCACCTAATTATTGTTGAGAATCATAATTTCCTTCTTACCCCTCCTATCTATATATACATTCTTATGGCAATTATAATTTAGTATGCCAATAACTTCTCTCAATTTATTCTATCAGATATCAGTATGACACACTTAGAGCTTTCCTGAATTTATTTAGAGCCTTATTCCCACGATATTCCAATTTATTTTCATTTTTAGACCTCATTTTGACCCTAAATGATATTTTCTTGTGCTTTTTTTCACTGCATATTCTACAGAATCTTTATATGCTGACTTATAATTTATAACAGTATCAGACTATATCGATAACTAGTGGTATTGTTATTAAAGAAAACATGATATGCACATAAGAAAGTTTGGGTAGTTATGCAAATACCTCTGGCTTTCTGAAGTAAAGTTATTGTTGGGTTCTGAGCTCGAGGAAGCCGAGAAGAAAATGGAGGTATGGATGATCCTGATGAAGGAGAAGTCGGACTTTGAATAAAACTTCGTCTCTCTGTACTGGAACTTGTGGTCGTTGACTCAACTGTTGATCTTGAATTCCAAGCGAAAGAATCTTCTGGTTTTGGAGATGCCAAATTTCTGGAGCCAAATTCCTGAATTGAACATTCATACAAAATAAGTAAAATGTGTTAAAAGGTTTCCACCAATCTTAGAGCCATCAAAGAGAAGCTAATTTTTGCAAACCTCTAGAAATAAATTTGTGAATGTGAACATTTAACATTCAAAGTTAACTTCCTGACATTCTTAATACATTCAAAGTGACCTTCTCTGGCCCCAAATCCATTAACTTATAAGAAAATTGTCTTAATAAATAGACAATATTTCTACTTCAACTGAATGAAAATTTCATTACCAAAACTGATGTTATACTCGATTTTTGAACCTCCAAAACTTTTGATACCTCTGATTTTTTGGTCTTGATTACATTCACATCGAAATTCACTGGTCTGAACTCCTTCCTTTCCAAAGTAGGGCTTGGTCCAGCGCTCTTAGGAACCCAAACTGGGGCCACATCTTCTTTACTTCCAGTTTCCTTGGGTGGCTCACTCTTTCTGTCCTTGTGACTTGTCTGATCAGAAGATGACTGTGTGCGCAGATCTTCTACAGACTTAGATGGAGACCACACACCTATGGAAAATATGTACACCTCAAGATGAATCTATTGTATGGCTATTACTTAGATAACTATATCAATGTAAATTATGAAAATTCATGAACAATTGGAATTTGTTGTCTTTTGAGAAATAAATATTAAATGAAATATTCTTGGATAGCTGTCGATTTGGAAAAAAAGATACCCAGGCAAATGACAGCGGTTTTTTGATGATAATATAGAAACCTTATTTCTTATGATATCCATATTTTTGATAGCCTGAATCGTAAAAACATTTTAACCTTGTTGTATATTTAAGGGATGTTCTAAGGAAGTATTTCCAAAGAGTTATTTTGAAAATTTACTTTTTTCATTTTCGGAAAATGAATGAAGGGTTTCGAAAAGAAGAGCCTTCAGAACGAAGACCTTATGCTTTGCTATTTTGCCTGGTATGCAAGCAAGAAAGGGATGGATGGTTTTGCCTTACAAATAACTCAAAAATTATGGATTTGAGGATTTAAATTTATTTTAGGATTAAAATTAAGTTGTGCAAATAATCAATATTATTAATCAAATGAAAGTATTAAATATAGTATCACCCATTACATGATACGATTATATCAAATACCTGAGCGAACAAAATGGTTGTGCACGGCAAAATCTCTAGTTTTCGTTTCCATAACTTCAATACAAAATGCAGGAATGCCGCAAAATTACAAGTATGTTAGCTGAAACTGAGGTAAATAGTATCTAGATTTTTTCGTTTTCTTCTTAAAAACATTTCAGATGTTCATTGAACTTTACTGGCAATGGGAATGGCTGGATTTTCTTGATACTGATATCGGCTTTCCACCTTCTTTCATATTAGTCACTTCAAAATACAAATCTCACATGATTCACACCAATATTTAAGTTTCTTTCTAAAGAAAATTCAACAATAATTGTTACGCTGGGGCTGAATTTTTTAGTGACTAAGACTGCAATGAGAAATTCATTAACGATATATGCTGGTAACATACATCAAGTGGTTCTCTATATTTATACATATCTTCTTTATATGTATTGCGAGGATTTATTGAAAAATGTTAATTTTTAAACCAATCTTTCTTGCAAACCTCTGCATAAAAGTCTCATGACATTTATTCCTTACATTTTTTACATGAAATGTTCCACATGAAAAATCGGACGGAATTAAAGAAAATCAGAAAACAAGTGTGTAAAAGCATTTTGTCAAAAAAGATGTGTTAGGTGACAACAGGGCAATGGCCTTCCACTTAGACACGCCTGGTCGATGAAGTAGGCGTGCTGAATGAAGATACGATCTCCTGTGAAGTTTAATGAAAGAGCTTCCCGCAATGATAAATACATGGGCGCCTCTAGAGCATGGCGTATCAAACCATGGATTTTGAGGTAACTGC
Source organism: Ladona fulva (assembly GCA_000376725.2). Classification (NCBI taxonomy): domain Eukaryota; kingdom Metazoa; phylum Arthropoda; class Insecta; order Odonata; family Libellulidae; genus Ladona; species Ladona fulva. The sequence goes on from KZ308777.1 coordinate 5,980, forward strand.
CAAGGACGTCTGACCAAGAAGGTCGCCGTATCAGATCCGATTAAAACGATGTAGTGAATACAAACATTCCGAATATAAAAAAAGAGTAATAGGAAGGTTATAATAAAAGCAATTATAAGATACCAATGTAATATGAAGACGACAAACATGCAGAAAAATCTAAGTACGCACATAATTGGTAATTGTTGATATTGAAGTACGGTTTTAGTTACAGGAAACGGCTTTTAAGGTAAGGGTGGCCGCAGTAATTACCAAATATTCTGGTATAGCTGACTATCTATGAAGAATTCACCAGAAATTTGCTAGAACATTCCAATTGGATCATTAAGCGCTCTTTTAAGGAGTCATTATTCTTATTTCCGAATTGGAAAAATCATCTCAGCTGTGAAAAGAAATGAATTTTTATCTTCACATTATTTCCTTAAAGAGAAATTGCGCTTCTGAAACCCTCTTAGGAAGGAATTTTAAAATATCTCGAATGGGTCTTGTGAAACAGAAATTTGGAATGGCATTCCATAAAGATATAATTTTAAAAATCCTCCTTCAAATGCGAAGGGATACTTTATGTGTTGCGAAAATGAAAGGATGTAATAATGGATTATGGTACAATATTTGAATTCACACCACTTGTTCATGGCATTAAGCTATTTAAGGTGTGATAATTTCTCTTAAAATAGCTCAATGAATCTTATAATGACAAAAAATTTTCAGCTCGTAATGGATTTTGATCAACTCCAGTCGAGACCATCCATTTCATTTTTCTTCCTTGTACAGAGTAGAGAGAGAGAGAGTAATATTTTTATTTCTAAAAACCTGTTTCAGATTAGCTTTAAAGGTAAATGGTTTCGTTATCGCTCATCTGTCATTCACAGTTAAAAGTCGACGAGTGAAAAGCTTCAAATCAAGCAAAAAGGAACACGGCTGTGATAATACATAAGAGTTTGAGAAAAGCTCCAAAAAGGCGTAGTTTGGCAGCCATAGCCGTCAATCACTGCTTTCTGCAGCTTTTCTCAAACTCGAATACTTAGATTTTTCATTATTAATTCGAGGTTTTAACCTTAGAACCTTGGTGGTTTATGATGGATACCTCCAATAACCATCCTCAGATATATATCGTGTATCAAACTTTTGTCAATCAGCTGAAAAATTAAATTCTACATATAAAATAATATATAACATATAAAAAGACAATAAAAGTTTCTACTATTTTCTTTCTTTTCCTTTTTTGAGTAACCTTTCGAAGTTTGATTTTGCACGGGATTAGCAATTCTCATTTGAAACGCGGTTACATTCTCTCCGAGCGGAAGAACTGCGAACTAGAGCGTGACTGAAAACCCCGCGATGCCATGTCGCACTTCACAATCATCAAACAGACGTGAGCTTTTCGGGCGGTTCAACATACTCCGAGTGTTGCAAACGAACACCATTAAAAGCATTCGACTTTGCCGGTTCCCATGTTAGTTTTTAGCTTTATTCGACCCAAAAATCTTCAAATATTCATTTACAGAAAAAATAAAAATAAAAGATACTCTTCATAAATGTAACATACAAATGATAAGATATAGCTCGGCAACGAAACCTCAATAAACGTTCAACAAATTATTCCAGAGGAAAGTTTTCGAGTTTTTCTCTGGCGCAAAGAGAGTTACAAAGAGTTCCATAACGTTGCGCCTAAATAAATACACACTTTTGTCAATAGTGAAGTTAATGAACATCTTTAAAGGAAATCTCTCAGACAACATGGGAAATAATTTGCATTTTCGGAATACATTCTGCTATGCTAACATCTCATTTTCAAAATTCCCTTAGGAAAAAGGAAAAGTTTATCCAGCCACGTAGAAAACGCTACTGTTTGGAAGCAACCGAAAAAAGGAAGATCGAATTTAAGCCAAGCAGCTTTGAGGAGCAAAGCAGGTTATTACGATGTGAAGAAAGGTCTGCTTCGGTTATTTACAGAGGAAAGCTCCTCTCAAAGAGATGGATTTTCTTTAAATCCGAATTCGAATTTTCTAAATGATTCGCAAATCTCACGACTGGGTGATGACATCCTATTCTTGGAATATCGAGTCCTAAAAATGAAATGATTTAAACGACAAAAGTATGTGTTCTTTACAATTAAATTTAAATGAAAACTTAAGAAATAGTTAGAGAACCTGGACTAAAACTTGCACGTTGCGATTTTGAGTGAAACGAGAATCATTTATTTTTATATTTACGATTCCCTCGGTTGGAAAAAAATGAGAAAGCCTAATCCAACCGTAAATCAGCTGACAGAGATTTAGCATGTTATTTACTATCAATGGTAAATGGTTCAAGTAATGAATTGTACTATACTATAAAAAGAGGGTTAAAAGATTGATGAAAATCAACCGTTGATCAAGCGGGATCATTTACTCAAACTAATGCATACTTAAAATGCATAAATGAAATTTTAAAATCATCAGCTATGCCAAAAAACAAGAAGCATTTGAAAAAAGATTAACTGACTCTTCCTAATTATGTCTATATTTCAGATATTATTTATAGATTGTGATTTTTAACGATAATTCTCACAGCAGAGTGTAAGCAAATTCATATTTCTTCATTGAATATCCTAAACATAATCAAAATCCTTAATCTTTAAGCTTTGAGGACTATCAATGATGGAAGATCATCTTAATGATCTTCCATCATTGATAGTCCTCTTCCCGTCGTTAAATAATTTTGTTTCTCACCAAGTCTTCCACTCTGGCTGACCCTTAAAATTCTTCCAACTTTTTTCGCACAAGGCTCCATTATAACAATCCATAAAATTTACTCGCCCAATTTATTCGAAATACCCAAGAAATTTTGATACAACCATTTTAGTTCTCTGAGCAGAGCAAGCACGGGTACAAAATGTTGTTTGTTATTCAGTAAAATGCCTACCGTAATAATTAAACGGTAAAATGAAAACCAAGACAGCTTAATGCAGTAAAAACTGTGTTTATAACGAAACCTGTACATAACGAAACTTGTCCATTTGAGCAAAATTTCTTGGTCCAGTCCTACGGCATTGGTATTTGTATACACGCAGGTGCGTAACCAACATTTGCCCATGTGGGTGGGGATAGAGCCATGGAGTAAACACTGTGTTGCCTACAATCCAGGGTCAGGAATACTTCCGCCCAAAATATTTAAACTGATTTTTAACCCAGCGAATCTCCAGCGTTTATGTATGGCATAATTGCGAGAGGCCATCCTCTCTTATCCTAATTATTATTAATTTCGTCAATTGTTAGCTCTCTTCTCATGGGGTAGGGGGTTAACCCCCATAACTACCCTTTCGGCTACAACTCTATACATACGTAAATCAGACTTATACATATCGGAAAACTGTCCATTACGGAAAATTTTTACGTAACCATGCTATACCACTAAAGGCAGCTTTCATTGCACATATCAAGGGCCCAATTAGTAAACGATGAAACTGACTATTCATCGCAGGTTGTTTGGAAACGGTCTCAAGATCTCTGCATGTAAGAGCAAGGAGGGAGAGAAGGACGCCACTTTCAAAGATTCTTCAGACAAAAAGTCTGAGGTCCCTCCTTATCTCAGCAGCCGCGGAGGGACCCTGAAGCATCTCCTCGAACGTGGCGTATAAATGGCAATCGTAGCGCCGCGGTGGACACCCACACGATAATCTACCCGGAGAAGAAGTTGGAAGGGACTCAGAGTTGGAACTGGGAGGACGGGAAACCCCCGGTGGGGGGCGGGTCGCACGCCCAGACTTGGCACGGACTTTTGGACCAAGAGGGAGATCACCGAAAGAAGAAGTGGGAGAGGGCGGGGGCGGTGCAATAAGCGTGCCCCCACGAGAGCAGGAGGAAGGGTGGGGTCCACGACCTGGCGACCTGAATTGGCGCCGCTGCTGGCGTGAGACCATCGCAGGAGAAACATGACTCGGGGACGGATATGGCAAACGCACCCACGCTCGTCGAATCCGCTTCCAACGGCCGACTATTGATAAACCTAAACGCCAGAGTGCGTGTCCCGTGCAGTGCGAGCGACATTTGAGACGACAGAAGTGAACGACTTTGGGAGCGAGGTACGACGGCCTACGCGGATCTGCAGAGCTGAAGTTGTGACGAATGGGAAAGCGAAAGGTGCCCTCGACGGTGGACCAGGCATTCTATTTACCAGAAGCTAGCTACATTGAGGGATTTCCTGCGGCTGAAGTTTCCGGGAGGGATTTCCTGCATGCCCGTTCTTGGGAGTAGTATTCGTTTTCCCGTTCTAGAATCTCGAGTGCCGCCTTTCTACATCTAAAATTCTCAGACATTGGCGTTGTTTTATGGAAATACTCCATGTATGAAGGAAAAGAGACAGTACTTTTTCCACAGGGTTTTATTGTAGACACGACCAGGTTTCAGCGAATGATCATCGCCTGATGATGGCGATCATTTGCTGAAACCTGGTCGTGTCTACAATAAAATCCTGTGGAAAAAGTACAGTCTCTTTTCCTTCAAACATTTCTACATCTACATAAATACCCTGCAAGCCGCCTTTCGGCGTGTGGCAGGGGATGTAAACCCAAGCGTTCGAGTTACCACTTTAACCTCTTGCAGTTACGTATCGTTCGCGGAAAGAACGAGTCCCTAAGATGATTTTTCCGCGAATCTACTTCTATTATTTTACGCTCATTATCGGATCGGCCGAAGTTGCAGGGGGTAACACCGATTATGTCTTCCACAAATGTAGTTTCTCTAAAATTATCAAGCAATCGCAGCCTAATCTCCTTTCTTTCAAGGATTTCCAACCTTAAGTCGGGAAATCGGTTGTTAGAATCCTGTAATACCGATAGTGGGAATTAATTACACGTCTGGATACACATTCCCTTTTCCCCTATTTATCGCTACCTAATTAATAAATAGTGTTACAATATTACACGGGCGACAACAGTATCAGATAACACAAGATTGAATATGAAGTCGATGGTGGGAGATGTTTCTTGGTGAAAATTCTTAGTTTTTCTGTACCAGAAGATGCAAGCACGCTTGTAAAACCGGTCGTAGATTAAATGTCCCGTGGAAAATACGACATTTCTCTCTCTTTGATATGAATGGTTTTAGCTTTTGTTGATAGAACACATTTCATCAAAGAGGGAACCGTGCGCTGTTGCTATAGCGAAAACGGTTTATGATAGATGATGCATCAGTGACTTACAGCACTAATAGTGAATTCAATACTATCTAAAAGCGAAAAGGATGATAACAGTACTCCTGAGTTAGATGGTGATCCCCTAGCTGTACATAATGATTTTCAAAATGAGCTATGTTAGGAAATCAGCAGTTTTCGGAGAGTTGCGAAAGTATTGAAATATCTAGAAGAAATGAATGAAAACAGGAATAATTGAGTAAAAAAAATATTTGTCTTCATAATGAACTTCCATTAAGCAATGCATTCCCTCCACTCTAAGTCGAAGATGCATTTATACGCACTCTCAACCATTTGATTCAAGTCTACGGAAACCAAATGAATTTTTCAACATCGATTGCATTCCTTACAAAACAAAGATCGTGATTGCCTGATTTGGCAATCAATGATCCGTTTCTTTAAATTTTGCTTTAAAAATAAGAATAAAGCTATTTGAAGCATTTCCTAATTTTCAAGCTTAGTATAAGAACTACTTTCCATTCTCGAAATTTAGGTAGGCCTCCAATTTGGAAATTATATTCTTTCTAATGTATTGCGTCAACATTTAACTTACAGGAATGTCCCAAAACCTCTGAAATAGCGCGCTGGGTCAAGAACTCATCAATTAACCCAGTATTTTCTCTCATTTAACATCATTTACTGCTGTAGCCATAATCACCAATGATCAACGAATATTAATTAAAAGTATAACTTCGGGAATTCTCGAGAACACACTCGGGAAATATGATTTCCCATTCCAGATTTCAAAAAGTCGGGAATTTGGAAACCTTACTTGCTACCACATCATGATGAATGAAATATTTTTCATTTGACTTTTGGTACAGGATGGAGGAAAATGTAACTTACATCTACTTTTGTCTCTACCTACTTTCGATGGCTGTGACAATGTGTAAGTCACTGAGGAATGAGTAAAGCTAAGTAATGGCATTCATGTTGGTCACTCCTTATTTGACATGCTCTGCAAAGTGTATTCATAGGGTCATTGCGCTGGATTTACAAAATGACCTTCGGGTTGAAGGCTGTACAGACAGATTTAGAGACCGATTTCTATACAGTTAATTCCGCTCTCTCAAGTGGTAGCTATACGATATTCTTGATCAATCTTTACGTTCGATTTGTCCTTCCAACATTTTATGTCTATGTCTACAAAACAAATACTATCTAAAAGCGAAAAGGGGTCCATAATAAGTAACATATACCCTGCAATAAGTAATACCATAAGTACCCTGCAAGCCACCATTCGGCATGTGGCAGGGGTTGCATGCACCATGATTCTATTTCCCTAATCGATTACTTTCGCGCATCGTTCGCGAAAAAAATGAATACTTGAATCGATTCGTTCTAACATCTATTTCCATGATCTTTCTCGCAGTATCAGAACGGCTTATGTAACACGGTGGACGCATTATATCGGCTACATAATCGGCGAACGTGCTTTCTCCGAAGTTATTTAGTAAATTTATCCCTTCTTTAAACCTTCCATCTTCTAGAGATTCCTGCGTCCTGAAGCATCTGAGTAACGCTCCCTGATTTATCGAAGAAATTCTCCACAAAACTTATCGCCTTTTCTAATTCCCGAATACAACCCTTATCGGCTGGTTCCCATACACAACACGCATATTCAAGATGAGGCATAACTAACGCAAAATAACATCGCTCGCGAACTTTTTCTTCGCTTCGACCGACTATTCTCTTAACGAAAGATTTAGGAAAATAATAAGACGGGGTTAATTTCCGAACGACAAGGAATGTTAAATCTATCCAATCACAACTTATCATTACTGGTTATCTAATGCATATAATTAACCATTTTCTTAGTTTTTTCTTGAACTGAGTATCACATTGGTGATAAGATACAAGTCTGAATCAAAATATTATTCCACGATTAATCGCTTCACCATGACCTTCATTTTTGTCAACAAAAGATGTTCCTATGTATCACATATTCTTCTACAGTAATATTTTCATCAGTAGTATCAAAAGTTTTTGGATTGAGAATAAAACGGGAGTTTTTGTTTCGTTCTTTAGAAAATTTCGGGATCGGTAGTTTCAAGAGTAATTCGTTTCGTAATTGCCGAAATTAAGAATTAAAAAACAATGCGGCACCCTTTTTATGCGTAGACGTAATTTCTAAAAATTTACAACACCTCATTTCTATCGTAGCTGTAAACAAAGTAATGAGTAGAGAGGGAGAGAGTTTTCTTGGCAACGTTTCTGCTTCAAAGTGACAGTAATAGCGCCGGAAAAGACTTTACATTAATTATCAATTACCTCCATATCCCCAGCTTCCCGAAAATTTCCGGCGGAGAATTTTGTAACTGATACGGTTTTGTATGATTTCGTAAGGGCCCAAAATTAAACAGTAACTTAGCTCTCTCTACGAAACTGTTTCAACAAAGATCTGTTCGATGAATCTTCAGTAATTTAAATTATTAATTAATTAACTGAGGAAATTTTAACATTTAAAATTTAATTTAATTTTAATATATTGGATTAATTTAACTGAGAAAAAAGAAAATGAATAATCTTCGACAACGTGCATGTAAAATATAAAAATAGCGAAAAATACATCAAATAAAAATTTTAACCGTCTAAATTTGTTTCCCTCTTAGCTTTGGAATGGTACGAGGACACACCGACAGTATAGAGAACGAAAAGGTATTTAGAAGGATATTTTCAAGAGGAAATCAAAATCTTTAGTTTTACGATCTGATGGTTGCGTGCAAATTCTGATCGATGTCATTTTATTGCCATTTTTTTAAACGAAACAGGGAGCACGGCAAATAGAAGAGCCCCTCGGTGCATTATGAAGTTATTTACAATCCTTTTCGCTTATTTACGCCCCAAAGAACCACAAAATTAGTAATAAGGAAACTTGGATTAAGCGCCAATGAATAAATGGCCAAGCTGTCTTTTCTAACGGATACACGCATAATAAAGCCTGACGTTCTCTTCCACGGAGCTTCTCTAAGGATGCAGATGACGACGGAAGTTTCGCATCTGAGACATGGATATGGATTTATCGGCCATTTCAAAAATATACCATAAAATCTCAGGATTTATAACCGTAAGGTAATTAAAAGCGGAAGATCCAATTTCGAGTAGAAGATACCCGGTAAATTAGAGGAGTCGGGAATCCATGAATCTTCGAAACTGTCGCAGATACGCAGGAGTTATTCAAACGTAAAACAAACTGGAGATGGGGATGCTTAGCCGCATGAGCGTCATCATTTCATCCTCGTGAATATAATCTATCGCTGTCGCATTTGTGTAGTCAACGATCCTATTCGTTCTTCAAGGAAGGGCTACTCACAATTAGTTAAAGTAGACTTAATTTTTCTATGAGCTTCCGTCTAAATTAATTTAACCTCAACTTATTATAGATTTAGAAGAAAGAATTTAAATAAGCGGAGTCGATAGTCACCCCCTTTTTTCAAAGAAAATCTAAAATTTATGCGTCAAGGCAGGATATTGTCTTACAGTGTCATAAAAAATTACTAAACGAAAGAAATCCACTCAAGAACATTGAGTTATCTTTGATAAACTAAAATTTCATACAGAATCTTTTTCTTTAAAGTTAACTTTAAGTATCTTAAAAGAAAGAGAACTTTATAATTTTCACAGCAGATTTTTATTCGACTAGTTTCGTGAACGAAATCTTCAGGTGTCAACTCGCTGCCAGTTGACACCTGAATATTAAATCTGAAAATCTTAAATCAGTTGAAAATCTGCAGCGGAAATTACAAAGTATTCTTTCTTTCAAGATGGATGTTAAGTTCCACGAAGTCACTCTAGGACAAATTAATTTTATTTAACTTTAACTGATCGAAATGTAACAAAATATTGCCTATTAATATTATATCAGAGTAATTCAACGCGAAACTATGCAGGTATAAAAACTGAGAATCTAATCACAACAACACCGTTTCTAAGCAACTCCTGTTTGAGATTCATCTTGTGTCTCCCTAATAGCAACACGTATGGCACTTAAGTGTTTCGAGTCCCTTACACCTCTCAATATAACTTTTGAAGTTACCGTCGGATTTGAGAAAATGATTCTTACAAATTTACAAACTTATCACCTTAAACCTACAAAAGAAGCTATGTAAAAACGTGTTTAATAATTATGCGCAACGTGAATAAGAAATGTAGTTATCAACTTCAAATTCTTTGGACTTCATCCTAGAATAATGCAAAACGAAAAGTATTTTCACCTACACTAGGGCGACAAATATGTGAAACATGAGACTTGAAGGCTTATTTTCAGCTTTTTAAGAAAACTTGATTGTTTTCAAATCTTTCTTGAGTAATGAAATTCACAGCCATATTGTGAAAATCCATCATGTGGAATGTACAGAGGCGTATTTCTTTAAAGAAAAAACAAACAGGTTTCGACGGATGATCCTCTGACGATAAAGTTCATTCATCTAAACCTGGTCCTATTTTTTCATTAAAGAAATTGTTGTGGAAAAAGTACGCCTCTCTACATTTCTTGAATAAAGTTATACCTACCGAATTAAAGTTATGCCCTTCAGTTCTATTATCCTGTTCGTATTAATGCAAAGCAATTTTTCAATTAAAATTTTTTTTGGAGACTGATAGTTATCGAGGGCGATAAGTATTCTTGAAAATTGGTTTTCAGCTAAAATAAGGTCAATAGTCTTGTATGCATAGCAAAGTTAATTGCCGAAATAAACTTAATCCGTTGCAGGAATGAGAAATGATTAATACGTAATCAAACGCCAAAGGATGGTTAACCTCTTCACCACCACAACGAAAAAAAACGACTCTCAATAAATCTGCGTAGCGTAACCAGTAAATGACCGATTCCTTCGCTTTGATGAGGTAAACGGTCTCAGATACGTAAATTCTGACTTGACGTCACGGTTGCTTTTTCCTTATGCAAAATGAATCTCAACGGGAACGGGATTTACAACTTGCAAAATACACAGGAGGGACTTGCAAAATACACAGGGACTCCCGCTCTTAAACTTTCCTCCAGGAACTTGAGGAAATAAATAATCGAACGATTAAGAAGAAAAATTTTTTGTGTGATACTGTTTCATTAGATATTTTGACCAGATTTTTAAAATGTTTAAGACCTTTGCTATTAGTTGCTATTGCATCGCATTCTAAAATTTATTCTAGCGTTATTTTTAGATACGGAATGATAACTTCGAAGGAAGTTTCCGCGGATTTTTTACATCTCCCTCCTAATTTGAGCAATATACGAGGCTAAAGAAAGGCTATCCAATAGATGTAAAGAGGTGAAGATTAAAAGAAAAACGACTATCGCGGGAGAGGGTCGGATGAAGCATAAAGAAAATAAGCATTTGGCGGATAGAGGATGCGTGACGCTGTTGTATTTTCTTTGCTGCTGAATGCGTGGTTTTTAAAAATAAAAAAGAATCTTTTTTCAGCGCTCCTCCTGGGGCAATCTGGCAGTTTTGGGCTGAAAGAATGTCGGATAAAGAAAAGCGTGGGAGGAGAAGGACCAAGAGCAGACGTGGATAAAAGCAGAGGGTAATGAGGTGAAATTTAGGGCGGGAGAAGTTAGAAATAGTCGTAATCAAAAAGAAGATGGAAATTCGGAATCCATGATTAGCGAGGGGTTTCTGATATAGGAGAATGTCCGAATTGAAAATATTGGGAAAAGTATTGCAAAGAGTACTATTGGAAGAGAAAATGAAAATAAGAAAAAAACGATAGAAAAAGCTTTACGATTGGGAAAATTGAGCAGAGAAAAGAGGTTTGATTGAGGTTTAAGTGAAAAGAGACGACAAAGACACTCAAGAATGGAACTGGCCAGCCACTGATGATTAGATTGATTTTTTTCGGAGTTTTTACAAAATTAATCACATTGTTGATGAGAAAGTTGTCGAACAATAATTTTTTGGGGTTTTTACAATATTAATGATACTCTAAAATTAATACTGAACAAATATAGGTAAAATATTGGAAGAAAAATGCTGGAAGAGGGAGAAATCAGCGAGAAGATTGGACTAAAAGGAATTACGCTTTGATGATAGCGAAGAGATGGTTAAAATAAAAAACCTAGTATTTCCCACAAGAAATTTTTACGTTGATTTTTTATTCCATAACGCTTTATGATAGCCATCGGTGGCCTAAACCGGTCGAAATAACAATTTCTTGCATACATGATAAAGTTTTCTTTTAACCATCTCCTTATGGCGTACCATAAAAACAGCGTAGTGTAAAAACACTGTGGTTAAACTACGGCGAACTAGGAAGTATGAAACCCCAAAATTCTTTAACAGTCATGGCAAAAGAAGATCAGAGTATATCATTCCAGATACGTTCAACTAACTGCCACAAAACATACTCCAAGAAACAAAATTAAATTAGGTAAAGAAACTCGTACTCTCTTGGCTGATAGAGCAAAGACTAATGTCTAACTACAACAAAAAGCGAATACAAATTTTCCTTTTGTATTAAATTATATTTGACTTGTAAATATTATGACTGATAATATAAATAAATATCATGTAGTATGTGCGGAAAGAGATGTACTCGCGAAATACTTTTTAATTTTTAAGTAGTTATCAATTGTATAAATAAATAAAGAACCTGTCGAGGAGCCTACGAATGAATCGTAGAATCTAAATGTCAATCTGTATGTATATAATTGTAATGTATTATGTAAGAAAATGTGTCATGTAATACATAGTGTATAGCAGTATGTATGTAAATGAGCGTATGGTTGTGTGTAAGTATAAATATATAGTAGCCTGTTAGTACAGTCACAACTTGTAGTATATATTATACTATTTAATAAGTAGTATATTGTAATATATAAAGAATAACCTGACACCTCTTAATGAACCTCTGACTGACTCAGTTGGACCAAAATGACAAATATTGCATAACTGCAAAAATAAAAAAAAAACTTTGTGTATTGATATTGGTTGAAACTTTATGGATTGATTCTGTTTGAAATTAAACATTAAATTGTTGAATGGAATCCATTCTCTTCACATTGATTTTGAGATAAATGAAATAACATTTTTGAAACTGAAAATTTATATGGACCGAATTTCATAATGCAAATAATAACAATAACAACAACAATAATACTAATTATAATTAAAAAACATATTTTTGAAGGGCAAGATTAAGACTTCTTAGTGCCTTCTTGCACCTAACCCTTAGAACTAAATAGTAAGATGGAAACAGGGTGAAAAGAAAAAATTGTTAGTGAGCAACGAACAATAGAGGGAAGGGGCGGAGAAAGAGGTGGAGGTGAGCAAAGGTGATGCGAGCGGTGAGAATGGAGAGGCAGAAATAGAACTGGTGAGGAGGAAAGCCAAGACAGGTACACGAATATAAGCGGGAATATCGATTTCATTCGTAATAGATGTCATGTAATACCTCGTTCACACGGGAGACTTAAGTATTCCTCAGGTCACACACGTCGTCAAAGAGTCAAGTGCATTGCACCGTCAGTGAAAGCGGAACACGGATTCCCGGCGGATTACTTATAGTGCGCGCTGAGCGAGGAGAAACTAGTTAGTTACCGAGTACGAATGAATGTGTCTTAGGACTTTGAAAGGACTCTATTCAGCTCACTCATTCAGTTTCCACATCAACTAAAGCTTAAAGAATTTGAATCATTTTTATCTAATGCAAAACAAGTAGAATCTATTTATTCGGACTCGACTTTGTGGTAGGTCTCCTTTATAAAGAATAACGAAAAAAACACATACCTTTACCACAAGATTTTATCCCACGACCATGGTTTCGTCTGTTAAGGTCATCATCAGGTGTGTGACCTAAAAGATCGAACCTGATGATGTCATCAAGAGTCGTGAAAGGGTGATTACCATGATCGTGGAATAAAATATTGCGACAAAACATAAAAGTTCCTTTTTTACGTTATTCTTCGCAAAAACGAACAAAACTTGCGAAATTTACTCGGGTAACTGATTAAGTACATTTACAAGTTTAGCGTCAATTTACTTTGTGCACTGTATTACATTGAGTTACATGAGGTTCCCTTGCACATCCTCAACATTTCGTGAGGTATATCCCCAAGATTAAGATTGTAGATACCTACATTATTCTGTGTAATCACATCTCACCGAAATTAACCCGAAATGCGAAATCGTGAATTTCTGTACTTGCTCATCCATCAATTCAATATATTTCTGCAAGAAATAGGTAAGAAGAATTTCTATCCCTTAAATTACAATACAAATACCTTTTTTCCATTGTTATTAATATTTAATAGTTATATCTGAAATGCTTCTTTATCTTCTATTAAAATACACATTTAAAATATACATTAATTATACAATTGTTAATTAGGTGACCGTAGGTGATTTATTATAGCGAAAACCTTTTTGTAATTGATGTGTATTAGAAAATTATCAAAAAGATATTATAATACAGTTTCGCTCATTATTTCTATGAATATTTCATTTTTTCGTTATTTTATACAAAACGTAAACAATGATAACTACTGTTTTATTAATCTTTAAAATCATCCAATTACGATAAGTCAACTATTTTCTCTATGAATTATGGTTATCGTTGACTATTCATCATTGACAACACTTTTATTAATGTTTAAAAAATAACCTATATTTCCACCTAGCCATATCCGTATTGCGATATGGCTTGTAATGTTACACTTTTTAGCTTAACAATACACGTCATTGATATAATGTTGCTCGTTCAAATGAGTTGGGGCTATAAGCTAAAACATACGGCTCAGTATTTAATCTGACGCATTTATGAAAGTATGTAATTCATCAACTTCGCTACTCAAAACTATGTAACATCACCCTTACATTTTCAAATTAAGATCAATTAAAGTTTTTCGTCTTTAGAGACAGGTTCTCACGGCTTAACATCCCTCCGAAATATATCAATTTATTATTACTTACTGTATTAATCAAGGTTCAAGAATAAAACACGAGAAACCAACGTAATAATCATATATCCTTTGGTATAAGTAAGATTACTTCATTGACGAGTAAAACCCATTCAACGTTGCGTATAAAAGGAGATTTACGAGGATTGAGTTCAAACATAAAAAAGCACTTAAAGCTACGTTCTTTTCTTCGCGGGAGGATGAAATACTCCTCATGAAAGTTAGTTTTAGATCCAGTACACTCAAAGAAGCTCCAACGGGTGCTGTACTCTATAATTTGAGCTTGCTTATATTTCTTTAGTAAGTACCACCAAAGGACAAAATAGCTTTCTCCAATTTCGCATTAAACAGAAGTCACTTTTCGAAATGATCGTGAGGAATGACCGCCTACTGCCATTGGACCTTCACGTAAATAACTAATGATCAACTTTCGGAGAACATAGGCTGGTAAGGGTTTACGGCGCGGCAATTTCGAAGAGTAAATTTTATTTGAAATTTATGAACCTCTCTCGAAAATATAGCCTCTCGACAAAGTAAACGTGATGGAAGTTGAAATGGCGCAACAAAACATCAGAACGTCATCATCATCAGGAACGAAGAGACGAGTACGTAAGCGTATGCGACAGCTTAGTAGCAAAAGTTAGTGAGCGTAATCGCAATTGTTATGAAAAGGAAACGTATATAAGTTGTAAATAATGCCCAGATTTATACACGGACCATCAGCGATCCCCGGGTCACGAGTTGGTGTAATATACAGGGCCGGATTTAAGCTGTCAGAGGCCCTAGGCACAAAGATCAGACTGAGGCCCCACTTGGAATTATGAGCAAAACTTCAAAATGTTCATAAGGTAAACAATTATACATTATATAGAAATCTCATTCGTTTCTCTACAGCAAGAATAAAGTTTATAGTTTTTTAATTACAGTAAACAGTATTTCTATAAATTAAATGAATGATAGATAGATAGACTTTTATGCATTATACAGTAACAAAATCAATGTAATACAGGGTGTTCACAAAGTCTTTATCCGATTTCAAAAGTTCGAAGTGCGAAAACGGTTTATGGCATTTGAATGAATAACCTACCGTTTGAAAAAGGAGGTTCTCAAGTTTTGTTGTGTTGCCTGTAGAGGCCTCTATTATGCACGTGAGGCTACAGTCCCGTCAGTGTTATTCAAGATGTCGATCCCCCAACAGAAAGCGTTTTGCGTTCTGAAGTTCCATGAGTGCAAGTCAGTTACAACTGTGCGAAGTTCAGAAATTCAACATCGGCCACCTTAACTATAGTAATATTATGTAATTTATATTTTGGACTCTACAAAGTAAGTTTTTCTTTCTCTGCGATTATGAAGGAGTTCCAAGAAGTCACACCTCAAACTGTCATGTTCACACACGACGTACTAACTTTAGTGTGGCAGGAATTCGACTGCCATGTTATTAGAGTTAGATAAAAGCTCCAAAACCGTTGTACAACGGCTATTTGTAGCTTTTATCTAACTCTGATGTCTTACCACAGCCGTGTTCCTTTTCCCTATAGATTGTATGGTGTTGATGTGTGCCATACAACCGCATGGGGACACATTGAACATTAGTAAAAATCTTAAAAAAACTTGAATCTATCTTAAGCGTATTTCATTTTAATTCTGTTTGTACATTATTATTTCTTTAAAATACAGCGTTTGAAATCGGATGATGACTTTGTAAACACCCTGTATATTCTATAAATATGTTATGTAGGCTTATCTTACAAATATAAACTTCATTTCCGAATCGAAAAACCAAACTTTGTTATTGGGAAGTTATTAGCACAGTCTTATTGAAGCCCCAATGTGGATGAAGTCCTCAGCTAGCATCTATTGCGCCTAATTATAAATCCGCCTATAACTATGTATACGAAGAAATCATTCTTACGTAACCAGAGGATTGTGTGTACGTATTTATAAACAGAAATATTGAAAACAACAACTTTTGAATGGAATAACACGAATTCAAGCTCACGTTTTGGCTTTGAAATTTAGTTCAAATTTCCTGAATTTAACGTGAATGCAACGTCGGAAAAATTTTTCCGTTTAGTGTTGGAAGTGTGAGCTCTCAGTGCAATTAAAGAACGAAAACAAGGAGAAAGACGTACATCCTCCAGGAAGAATTTCCTAATCAATTTCATTCAAGCTCACGTTTTGGCTTTGAAATTTAGTTCAAATTTCCTGAATTTAACGTGAATGCAACGTCGGAAAAATTTTTCCGTTTAGTGTTGGAAGTGTGAGCTCTCAGTGCAATTAAAGAACGAAAACAAGGAGAAAGACGTACATCCTCCAGGAAGAATTTCCTAATCAATTTCATTCAAGGTAAACCAGACGTCTTTAAATAAGAAATTCGTGATGGGCACGTGTATTCCAGCAAGGGGCAACTCCCGAACTGCGTGACTCACTCACTTTGGATGTAATTCTATTTGCAGACGTAAGGCGACATTTACCTCCTCTAACAGGCAAGCAGAAGAGTGTTTTCGCCAAAAGGGTGTCCTCGAGGAGAGACGTAACGCCATTGCACATGCAGTTCCGTGCTCTGGACGCGCCACTCACGAATAATTTAGAGGCCAACCGAAATGGAAACCGAAATAAGATTAAAGTCGACGGTTAAAGGAAAGGAGGATAAAACAGGATACAGATGCTCTGCAGCCATATGCAGAGTTATGCGGAGGACTGGATGTATCAATGACAAAAAACATCTAATCGCGCTGGAGGCTGTTCTACGGTATCGGAGATAAAAAGCTTCAAAAAAATTATTTCCGCTTTAGCTGAGATACTGAGCGCATCTGGAGAAAATCTTAGTTAATAAACAATCAACATCTCATTCATCAACCATTATAGCCCCCGACCAAGTAATCAGTCATTTACTTCAATTTATCTTGTCCCGTTAAAACTTTTTTATATATGATAGGCACACGAGTACTGATTTTTGCTTCATTCACTTAGGACCGGTATTGATAATGATCCAATCCCGGTAATGATAGTAATAATAATTATAATACAAATTTATTTGGGTGAGACTGAGACTATCAAGTCTCTTCTTACATCTAACCGTTCGTCATATGATTTTTAAAAGAGATAGCTTTAAAAAAGTGTAAAGAAGAAAACTACTTTGTGATATTAAAAAACCTAAGATATGTATAATTACAATGATCTTTAGCTAATGCTCACTTTCGAGCTCGGTAATATGTTTTATTTGAATTAAACTAAAGAGTACAATTAATCTCCTATACAAATGATGGATTAGCATAGATATTAGCTACGATCTTCACCTTAACCCTAACAAACCATTATAATACTGCGCCATAAAGCGAATATTAGTTAAAGACCATTTTTAATTCCCATTATAATACCAGGCCATAAAATATATCGCCACTATAGTTTCTGAGAAGAAACACATTAAAAATAAATAAAAATAATTGAAATTTTTGGGATACCAGACGTTATATAGAGCATCTTACAATTAGAGATAATTCTGAATGAAGTTATAAAGACTTGGTTTTTCAGTCACTTCTTTCAAGACAATATCTGCATATCTTTGAAGAGGAAGATCGCGTCATAAAAGTACGTAGCCAGCTTGTAAAGATTTCCGCAAATTTTATAACAGTATTACAGCAGGCCGAAAAAAATGCTTACAAGTCGGCCTTCATCGAAAAGGCTCTCAACTGGAGGAAAACATATTTGATAAAATATTCAATAAAGATAAAACGGTATGATAAAGCAATGAGGGAAAGAGAAATTCTCAGGGAAGGAAATAGTTCACGAATAAATTTTCCGACTCGGGATTCTCACGCAAATTATCGACCTGTCACAGCCGTCACGCGATGTGTAGACATAGGATTTGGTCTCGAATTCAGCCTTGCGGTGCAATTGACTCTCAAAGGCAACCGATCGGAGAAATCCACCCCAAGGAAATATAAACGGAGGAAGAATAATTCTTGAGCAATTTACGCTAAGCTTTGTTTGAGCACTTAGTTTAAGGATTTGTTAAGAGGACCTGTACACACAAACGAGTATATATACTCTATATCATTAAAAGGCACTTATGTCTCGACCGAACATATACCTAAGAATTATTGAAGTATGAAAAGCATAGTTAAACGGCCATCTGTGTTAGGACTAAAGTCTACAATTGATGTATTTAACCCGTCTTAAAAAATAGCTTCATCTATTACTATGCAGGTTGCTTAAGGATGACTGCCGTACTTTCAACATCTGTTCAGTTTATTTGCTTCCGACCCATACTCTTTGAGTTTTCGGGTAGAAAAAGCTTTACTAAAGAAGAAAAGACACAAATTTTAACATAAACAAAAGAAGATATTATTGACATTAGGAGAAAATAGATTTTCATAATTATCGAAATGTTACCCCCACGCGGAGAACTCTAGAATGATTATCTAGAAAATAAACGATAAGTCTGCGGTTTCGCATTAACCTTGAGGTCGATATATCTTCGGAATGAAAGACAGCTGAATAATTTCCATGTTCTCCGGATGACTTGGACTTATGCTAATGAAAAATTCAAGGACAGGGCCAAAATATATTTCCTTGAAGATGTCATCCGTCACTCAACCAAAGAATGGTTAAATTCACCGTAACATGAAATAAGTGAGAATAGTTCACCTTAGATGGAAAATTCCAGTGGAGTTATGTAATTTTTTTCCTTTAAAATGCTTTCTCCATTAATTTCGCAATGAATTATGCAGACCAAGCTTTACGATATGAGCGTGTTAAGTTATGAATTATAATCATTTTTAAAGAAATAAACTACTTCTTCTAGGGTTTTCCGCCAAACGGAAAAGTGGTCATCGGAGTTCTCGAGTTTTCTTTACAAGGCTCTCTTCTCTTATTCCACAGAACTCTCTCCTTTAACTCGACTTTAACCTTCCTTCTCTTTCCTCCTTTCACACGTTGTTCAATAGCCCTTCGCACCTTATAAACTGTCCAACCCAGTTTTCTTTCAGCTTTTAGATTTTTCATTATTTTTATCAAAACTCGCTATAAACTTGGGTAATTTAAATAAAAGAACAGATGAATTATAGTAATGTATATTTAACCTACAATACCTGTAATATAACTCGAAAGAATATAGCAAAGAAGTAAAATAAATTCCATGCGTATTTTACGATAAGACTTTAAATATAATTATTAGACAGAAAAATTTCAAGAGCTAATTTAGACAATAGTTAATGCAACCATCAGAATTAAATAACGTAACGTTATGAAATTATAAGATATTATATTAAGCGACTCATCACCTATGTATGCCTCAACGACTTCATATTACATGGGCATTGAATTCTACATTAATATCCCTAAAATTTTATGCAAAACCGTCACAACGAAAAAGTCTTTCAGGAAAGTATTAAACAAATTTTATTAAATGAGCCGTATTATTCGGTGAACTTCTATTGGATAGTGATATATCCTACTAAATATAGTGATATTTTACTACTAGTAAATGTATATTTGAAAGGCTTAACGAAGTAAATTTTATATGACAATCTCCTACGTAAATAGTCATGTGATAGGAAGATATGTACATTTATGAACATTTTGATTTCTAATTAACTAAAACCCTAGGTTACTGACTTTCAGAATCATACGTAGCTCGCTAACAAATGGAAACAATTTTCTCATCAGTAGGCGCACTAAAATTTTAGAGAAGTCTATTGGTTAGTTGCCTCTTTCGAAATTAAATTCCTATCCTATTGAATTATGCAATTTTAGAGGAAGAGTCGATGTTTCATCCAGGGAGACGGCTGACTGAGCAGAAAGACGCCCAAAATATTTACAGTTGTTAAGTGGCGAGGAGGGATTAGTTGTCTTATGAGTCAGGGTGGCTCTTGGCACTGCAGCCCTCTCCCTCCCCTCCTCTCCTATTACGACACTCATCCTATGTCTCCCTTTCGTCTTGCTCATCTTGAGTCAATTCCTTGGCCATCTTCACTTGCTCTCGCTGCGACTGCATTTACTGACCCTTTGACACTCCGAACGAAGCCGGCCTTTCCGCTGAAATGCTCCCGTGCATAAGACGTCCGTTCCTCGGATATTCCGCGATACTTCAAGAAGCGGGAATCGAAAGAAATGACAGCAATGCATGC
Organism: Ladona fulva; assembly: GCA_000376725.2. Taxonomy (NCBI): domain Eukaryota; kingdom Metazoa; phylum Arthropoda; class Insecta; order Odonata; family Libellulidae; genus Ladona; species Ladona fulva. The sequence continues at coordinate 26,179 of KZ308777.1, forward strand.
AATATCTGCCGAGTCGTAAATTCTCTGACTAAAGCAACTGCTCATTTAAAAAGTGATCTTGACGATGGAAACCCTCAAGGTAGACCAGCATATTTTCCTCAACGGAGGAAAGATGTGCACATCAGATGATAATAGTAGTAGTAATATTTTTAAATGCTTAGACAGCTGAGGTCATTCGGCGCAAATAAAACACCACCGGATCGAATTCTGTGTTGCTTTCACAGTAGGCGAACGCGCTACCCACTATCAGGGAGAATAATCTGATGACAATATTTGTAGTTTGATATAATACTTAAATAATACTTATTGTATCTAAACTGTCCACGGGAGGGTTTTGGAGGGGTTTTCCTCCCGTCTTCGGGCAAATGCCGGGCAGATGTCACTATTATTTTATCCCCCTTGACCATTGCCACCTGGTCCATCGACCAACTTGCAATGATTATTAAATAAATATCTGACAACGAGAGTGTAGAGTTGCCCTTACTTATATTAACATTATGTTAACATTATTTCATGTCCGCAAAAGATACCTTGAAAGTTTTTTGAGAATTAGCCTAATGTATTCTTGTGGGAAAAATAGGGACTTCTGGACTTTATGGGCTCAAACCCTTGATAGCCTGGTCAGATATTTTTTTTCTGATTTCGTTGGTGGGCTCAGTGCACAAATATCGGCAACTGATTCATTCATGCGTCTTAGTGAATCTTTATTGGCTGCTCTATATTTACAATTATGAGGATATTGCAATACTTTAAGGCTATTTTCCGGGAAAACTACTGCTCATGAAACCCCATTTCATACCCCTCATGGGGAGTAATTCGTTATTTTTATCTCGAAATCCACCCAATAGTCAATTTTTATTGGAATCTGCGTCGCCGATACCACATACTTTCCTTGTAAGAATATTCTTTTTGGTTTTTGAGCTTAATCGCATTTACCATTGCGAATACTCTAAGGAATAAAAAAGTTGGACTTCTGCACCTGACCGCAGATTTTACGCGGATGAGAGATTTCTTATTTACTGCCAAGCATATTCTAATAACGGGTCCTTGTAAGTAGTCAACTCCCATCTTAGGACAAAACAGGCTTCTGTCATAAATACTGTAAGAGGAGCACGAGTTTCTTTTGTATCAGACCTAAAGTAATTAAGGGATCTTACAAGACCGAGATTAATACCATTCTTCGTAAGAACTGAAATAAATTTCATATTAATCATAACAGTATCGTAGCATTGATTCAACTTCCATTTTCTAAATTGTTTAGCCTCCTAAAATCTTTTAATCGAATTGGGAAACGTCTAACTCTGCTCATTTCATAAATTTAAGTTGATTATAAGATAGAAAATTGCATTTAGAGACTATATTTCAAAGAAAACTCGGATCGGAAAAGCAATAGCGGAAAAAATATGGTAACTATACTCCACTAGAATTTAAATTTTTTGAGATATTTAAAATAAAGATTAAGGTTAGAAATTCTGTTCGATTCCCTAAGGTTTTTTTTCTTACGAAGACTTTCAAAAATATCCCGATAAAAGGAAGAGTTGTTGAAATCGAAACCTTGATTACCTTTACAGCTAAATATACTATAAAATAAGCTACGTGTATTTACATAATGAAATCATAATATTAGTCGTATTAAAAATACGCTCACAAATTCATCATTTCGCTGGGAAATAAAATGTGATGGCTCATATTAATGTATTTTCGGTGGGTCTTCCATTTCTGCAGGAGACTCTAGTTTGAAACCAATTTAAATTTGGCAAATCAACTAAGCGCAAGTGCTGGAAGGATGTTATATTTCCTTCAATATATTCTCTGAAATTCAAATTAACGCCTAATGCAAATGACACCAGATAACGCGCAGCGAATGACACTTAAACATCCTTGGGGACGTATCGAAATGGCTGGTACCGCAGTACGCCTCGAGGCTGTGGCGCCGATACATCGACTCCAGACCAAGCGGGCCACCACGGGGCCACTCTGCGGGGCCACTCGCCCTCTCCTAAGACGCAATGAGTGATTCGGCGCCTATATTCTTGGCGCCACTTAATAGGTCATGGAGCATGCGCAATACATCGGCAGCATTTTGAGGGGGCGCTGAGGGCGAAGAGAGATTGGATGGCGGAAAGGGAAGATTTGGGGTGTCTCCAAAAATAGGAGGAGAGTTTCCGAAGAACCTCTTCTTGCTATGAAAATATCGCACTTTGATGTTACGAGTGGATTGGAATTGACGATTTGGCAGTTGACAAGTAGGATACGCGTTCAAGAGGGCACTTGGGAAAGAAATGAGGGATTTATTGTGAACGAATACGATATTTGCAATAAAAAACGGAATTATTCGTTCAGTCGGGGATTTGCACTTGTCTTCTCCAACGGGATGAATTTTTAAGTGCGGTTTTTAATTGGATTGCATTCAAAGACCATTTAAGGGAAATGATGAAGAGGCTCATCAACGAAGACATTCATCTTCACCTCTCAGAAGGAGCGTTATTTCCTTAAAAAATATCGCGGAAGATGCCACGTTTTAAACATCGACTTAAGACAAAACATGCACGAATTGATTCCGGTTTATCAGCCACAAGCATTTAATATCAAAATATTATATTTTATATAGTATTTATGTATAAGTTATACATAAAGACTATTGTTTAATAGAAGGTTATACTTCAGGAGGAAAATACCAATATTAATAAAACAATGAAAGATTTTAAAAGAGACAGCAAAACTGGCACACCCTTAATCAAAGAGTTAGCTGCGAAATACTCATTATAGAAACGAAGATAAGTTTCCATAACATTTTCGGTTTTTCGGTGTTGCAAAATTATGGGTAATAATAACAATAATAGATACGTGTGGTGGAGAAATCTTTCAATCTGACAACTGTCTAGATTCTGCTAAAGTGCCAAATAAGGATAAACTATTGTAAGGAACAACAATTGCGAAAAATAGCGGCATGACTAATAAGTTGTCGATAAATATCAAACTCAGTGAAGGTTCGTGGAATAAAATATAGTGGTAAAGGTAAGTGTTATTTTTTCGTTACACTTTATAATGGAGACCTACAAAGGCGAGTCCACAAAATCGAGGAAGAATTATTAGACACTAAAATAGAAACATCAAATTGAAAGATTTCGTTTAAAATCTAGATATCCGAAGTTTATTTTCTTCTGAAATAAGAAAAATGCCGCAAATACTGCGATGAAAGAAAATTAATACGCTCTTTACCCGGTGTATAAATAATAAGGATATTGATTTACAAATAAATCCGCTCACAGCCCCTGATGTGCATCAATAGAACGTTCTTAAAAAAATTTCCTGCGTATTGTATTCGAAGGAGTTCATTGTCGCAAAAACACGAATAGCTATTATTCACGCTTTAGTAACAGATGACGTGCGCCTTAGCCAAAAATTTCCGCAGACAATAAGTGAATGAAAACAAGCCGCTAAAATCCTTTCCTTAGCATATATGACATTATAAACTTAGACATTATAAATTTGCTTCTCCCTAGCCGAGGTTGGATAACTTTTAGAAAATGACGCAGCGATCTGGCAAAAAAATCTAGCGTCTTTTTGCCTCCCCACGTGACTTCAGTTACGCCTCCGATACGGACTTCGAGACTACGACAACAAAATCAAGCGGGCACAAAATTTCGGAGGCTCTAAAAAATTTTAACGACGTTTGGCAGAAATTCAGGGGATTTACATTGTGATAACAGAAGTAAAAAGGAAGAGACGCATAAATTTACAGTTACTAGGAATTCACCGCCATAAAAATCTTATTTCAACACCGTCCTCGCCATTTCTCAGATATGACGAAGAGTAATCGAGATTTTTGGATGACCTTTTTTCTCTCGAACACTTTTGTTTACGGAGAAAAATGGGCGAGCTCCCCGATCGAGCAAACAGATCCGATTCACACGAGAAACAATATCACCCGCGTGGTTATCTCTGGAAAAGAAACAAACGTAATAATTAACTCGAAAGTGTGCTGGATCCATCCAAAATCGTCTCCGCTTCCATTTCTAAATCCGTCCAAAGCCTTTTCGAGAGTTCTTCCTCAGCCCGCTTTCCTTTCACGCACGTCTTGGGCGAATCCTCCTCGTCTTCTCAAATTAACAGCAATTTTAGCGCCCATATTTCCCCCAAAAGAGTTCCCCTGCCGCTCTGAACTTAAGTCTCCGGATTAGACGAATGGGGGAGTGCACGGAAGTAAACAGGACCTACTGTTGATTCGAATGCCGCCGTTTCCGAAACGAGTCGCGAGGCTGGAAATGTGTGGAAGTTTAAACATGTTATCTGTTGAGAATTCCATTTCCGCGACTGTAACGGTCTGGACGGCTGAAACAAGCGTGTGAACGAGCTGCGCGAATGTCAATTTTATCGACGCTAAATCTCACACCAATAGAAGTCTTCGACGAATTCGGTCTACTGCGGCAAATATATTGATTTCAAGAACGAAGATCTCTCCAATTTTTCCTCAATAACGATGAGTATTCTTCGGACCAAATGGAAGATATTAATATATAGTATTCTAAACATGCTCAAAAATTTTGGCAGAGAAAATATCCTAAATTAAGCTTATCTTCTTCTTCATAGCTTCGTAAAAATTCGTATGAATAATCCAGGTCAGGATACGGTCATGGGGGACTGATTTTAACTTTGCAATAATCATTCCTCCTTCTTCACCGATTGAAACCTCTCATACAAAATAGCCTTAGTAATAATTGTAGTTATTTTGAAACTGCTTCGAATGCTAAGGTCATTTCGCACGTGAGCCCACACCGGGAATCGAACCAGGAACAGCTTTCACCGAAGTCGCAATTTAATGCAAGTTAGCGCCGACACCTGACTCTGCGTCTAACTGTAACGGTAATGCATAATAAGTAAATAATGAATAAATAAATAAAAATCTCTCTCATTTTTCCTCAATAAAGATGAGTATTCGTCGCATCAAATCTAAGAAATTCTAAAAATCCTCATAAATCTCAGCAGGGAATTTAAGCTTGTTAAAAGCCTAAATTAAGCTTATATATTTCCTTCATAGCAACGTAGGAATTCGTACAAATAAAACAGGTTCAAATTCAGTCATGGGGAACATATATTAACTGCGTCAAAATCATCTCTCCTCCTTTACCGATTAAGCTCGCACATAATAGCCATGAGTATTGAGGAATGACGACATATAAAATTATATATAATAAGTTATTCAGGAGCAAAAGAGTGTAATTCATTCGTGAATGCGAAATAAGAGTTGAGTGTGTCATAAGCACACGCTGGTAAAAATCTCTACACCTTTTGGAAATTCGTAATTTAGAAGTTTTGATTTAAATTGCTCCAAAACTCCTCCGAGGAGAAAGTTAATTGTATTCTATAAACGTGAATATCGGTTGCTCACAATTCACCGCTTCATGAGGATAATTTCAAAGGGAATTATGCAACTGTGGCGCACTCAGAGAGGAACAAAAGGCCCTCTCTTTCAAAACGTAAACGAGACTGTTTTACATCTCCTTTTAGGCTTTCAGCCAGCATCTTCCAAACTATTTTACCCCATGGCACTCTGGGGAACGGAAATTCGTTCAGCAGCACACAATATAGATATAAGGACAGGCTTTTACATCAATAAGAATAAAAACTAAAATACATATTGTGTATGCATATACAATCTATTATTTCAGGCGCGACTTTATACTAATAATAATTTTTCAAGAAAAATTACCGATTATTCCGAGTTATCAGCAGAAATAAAAGATAATGGAAATCAAAAAATGTAACTATAGTTCCCATAATCATATCAACAACTGGGGAGGTACCGATCAAATCACTGGCAGCAAGTTTAGACAATTAAACGTTGAAATTAACTTATATTTAATTGAAAAATCAGTAATCGTGGATACCTGTCACCTAATTAGAACATTTTTAAATGACTAATAATCATTGTAATAGTATGGAACTTGACGTCAACTCTTTTCCATAACACCGTCACTTCGTGGAGAGAACGAAGTAAATAATAATAATGAACGACTTTATTTCAGGGCGAGATGGAGATTAGTTAGTCTCTTCTTACATCTAACCCTAACATCCAGTTAGTCTCTAGCAGTCTGGACTAGTTAGGCTCTTCTTATATCTAAATTTCTCGCAGAACTCCGTCACACAGCAATCAAAGAAGCATTGTTCTTCAAGGCACAGTTACTACCTTTACTACACTAATGTGACACGGCACACACTTTGGAATACACTTCTTTAAGCAATAAGCTATATATTTTAATTCAATTCCAATAAGCGCATAATTTCTCATTAGACATTGGCCTGAAATTCAGCAAAAATATTTTTTTTATTTGTAAGGTTGGAATAACTCTTTCTTTAATCTGTATCCAGGATATACATCCTCAAAGTTGAAGCCGCAGATCTCTCTAAAAATTGCTCCTGAATAAGCTACTGCAATTGAAACGTAAAAAGAAACAGTAAAAATCTTCAACGTAACTTACTAACTCGTTATGAATACATTCCGATCCCAGAAATTAATCGAATAGGTCGACAACAATCATGAAAATGCGAGAGTTGCTCATGGTGCAGAAGGATTGATATATTGACTCATACGATATCACGCCACTCAGGAAAATCACCGAGAAAGTAAACACCATGAAATGATACCCGTTGTTTGACACGTGAAAACGGAAGCGTCTGTTTGAACAAGAACAATTCCGATCGCAATTGAAAAATGTTTGTTTCCATGACGCGGAGGAAGGCGGAGGGTATTATTAGACGGTGCCGGAAAAACAGAAGTAGATTACATCAAAGAATATATGTATGCAAAAGGAAAATGGCATTGCGCAATGTCTTGCTCTCTATTTAAAACCCAAGCGGGAGAAATGATATCGGTGGAATGAAAGCAGCTGTAGAAAGCGAAAGAACAGAAGTTGCGAGTGGCATAAGTAATCAGAAGATCAGGCAGCGCTGGAAATCGCCAGCTGTTTTCTGGAGATAAATTCGCACGAATCCTCACTCTATAATTAGAAATAAGAGATGGGATGGCACTAATTTCAGTGATATCCAAGGATTCTTTGGCAAAATATTGGCTCAAAAAATTTGTTAACGTGTTCCACTGTTACAGAACATGAAGTTTAACGAGAGGGGAGTGTCGGTGAATAAAATTCTGTTTTAATTAGGCAATCAAATTTAAATTTAAACTGGGGCTTAAAATCGGATATTTTCATTCGACATGTTAATCGAAATAACAATCAAATCCCTGTAGTAATGATTGATCGATATAAGTCATGATCCCTATTTAATTGTAATGCAATCGAACAATGAGTAACGTAATATAGGTTTATGTAAACAATTTCACTTCGCAAAAACTGACATATCTATCATAAACGCTTTTGAAATTTCGATATTTACCCCAAAGTAAATATCAGCAAAACTTGGCTTCAATTTGTGAATTGTGTAAAAATTTCAAACGAATAACTTACTTTTGATTCATCAAAATAGTGCTGACCTCAGATAATTAATTTAGGAAGCTCGAAATAAATGTCAAGCGAGACAAAGGTTAAGTATCCATTCTGAGTCAAAAAATACAACGAAACGTGCTTAACAAGACAGAAAATTGTACTGTTTTGAAGCTGTTTTATGATTCTTCACTTTTATTTAGTGGAAGGTTCATCCTACGCAGAATACTGCCATTTGTGGTTTTTGAATAGCTGAAAGTTTCGAATTCTCTGCAGGAATGAAGATCGATGCAGCCCGTAAAAACGGAAATCAAGATAAAATATCTCTTCTCCCCTTTCAGTAACGCGACCCGCAACACAGGGATGTCTATCTTGTCTCAAGATTAAGGGGCAAACTAAGGAAGCCAAATGGAATTACCCAAGGAAAACCGTTTACTTGCCATCCTAACACGTGAAACTAATAAGGAAAGGTAATTCTTAACCCTAATTAATAGCTGAAAACGCCAAAACTTCCATTTCTTCGAACACAACCATTCAGCAATTACGTTCATTCCCTCTTATTTTACATTTACATATTCACCCAGAAAGCCTCCAGTGGCGAGTGGGACGTGAAAACTCTCCCTGCACGTACCCCCGCAAACGAGGAAACTTAATTGCGGCCTAATCAGATTCACCGCCAATCATTAAATTGAAAATCGATAATCGACCCTTAGTTAGTGGAGAATGTAAACTGATTCCCGGAGAATAGGGTAAAGTTTGCCGACAAGAATCAGAAATGACCCTCCATCGGGAAGCCTGATTCCAACATCTATAACATCCTCCGAAAGTATTGACGGAAAATTGGCGGGAAAGCCGAAAGGTGTGGAGGTGACTTCAAAGTCAAACGAAAATATCACCGAAAACGTCCGAAATTTAGCGTGGCAGTGTCGCCAAATCCTTCCCAAACCACGCTCCCTTTCCGAGTCCTATGAACCACGGATGTAGAAACAAAAGCGATGCCGAAACCGTGACATGGATTTTTGAAACTCTATAGCAGAGCAGGAAAATCAATCTACGATTAGGAAAGCCCGGGTTGCAACAGGTTTTATTATTTTATTTTCTTATACTATAACTCCAGGTGCTGCGCAAAGAAAGCTTGTGGGGTAAAGCGTGTTCTAACGAGTAAGTTTACAAAGCTGAAAATGAGCTTATACGTGTATTACAAATATGAATCCCCCTGAGATCGGGATTCGGACAGCATTTTGACGGAAAATTGATATCTTTTGATCTGCTTTGAAGTACAACACAAAACAGATTGAAGGTCCCGCATTAAGTTACGCAATTAACTTCACGCGACTATCAAATAGAAGTGAGCGGGCGACATTGTACAAAAAATAATTAATAGGAAAACCTAACCCTAAAATATTCATTTAAAAGTCTTTTCATACACGACCAAGACACTAATACAAATCACAGAATAGACCAACAAAATAATGCTATAAATTGTTGCTGTTTTTAAGTATCCTTGCAAATTCGAAGTACACTGATAAATTCTTGATCTACAACATCTGAAACACCAAATATGTATTCTTTCACCTATGCAGCATACTAAATACATTTAAAAACCCAATGATTTATTTACTTGTATATCATTTTGATTCTGTGATTTAAGAGAGGGAATGAAATTAGGTAAATAAACAAATCTTCTTACATAAAATCAATTACATAATAAAAAAAGCTAGCAGGCGACTTTGAGATGCAATATTATTTAAAAACGATTAAGCAAATTTATCTTAATATCACACTTAATGAAAAATTGTGACACTTCGTTGTTTTTCTCAACACGGTTGTGTGTAATGTAAAAATAATCAGAAAATTGGAAAACATCACGCTTTAGATCAATTTCTCAATAACCACTTGACTTATTCGAAGACATAAATTTTGGTTTTTTTAATTTGTTACCTCATCAAATTCGAATGTTTCGGCGAGTTTTAGAAGGAATGAAGTATGTTCTCAGGCGAGGACAGATTTACGTAAAAAATATAGAGTTGAACAGGTGAGCCATATTTCACCGATGATAACACAAACGATCGTTAATTATCTCTCGAAGGAAATCTAAGCATTCATTTGGCTTTCTTTGCAAATAAAAGGTAACGTTTCATCGTACACATTCGCAAAAATATATCGCCATATTCCGATGAAAATTCAGAAAACATGCGGTTATGAGCAGTCATAGGGGCCGAGGAGGTTGAAATTCGCCGCAGAGTTGGCTTTCGGAAAAAGGCGATCTTTCCGAGCCCAGGAGACTATTTCAAGACATCCGCCACTACAGGGAGTCTTCAGGCAACTTGCCACGGCCGAAGCTTCCAAAGGGGGAGGGGAAGGGTGCGCCTCCCCACTCCACGTCCACACCCCCACTCCTGCTTTTGGCTCCCTGTTGCATCACTTCCGCTTCTAGGGAAGCTGCGCGCGGATGTGAACGAGTTCCGAATAATTCAAGTCTCGATTTATGAAACGCCTGCGAATCTTAGAATATCTTAGGCTAGAAATACTCGACTAACTTTCACGCGCTTACATTGAATACAGCAACAGTATTACAAAATATCAGGAATAACTTATTGAAATAATTTTTCTATCAAAAAAAAAGAAAACTTGCGGCAAGTATTAAATTTGATTTCTTGCCTGGATAGTCAAATATTAATTAAATCTACCACTGAGTTATAAGGGAAAATCCGATAACATTCCGTTATGATTAAATCGAATGTTTAGCATTTCCATCGAGTATTATGGACTTGATATTTACGATATTTTAAACTCGCTCGTGTTATTTCAGGGAAAATATTGCAAAACATCACGAGAAACCTATTTATATTTTAAATGATTTTTCTACTCCAAAACAAAAGAATTACGGCCAGTTTATGCTTGTTTTTTTGCTGGCTTGTCTAATCTTACATTATACTTGAGTTATAAATGGAAAATCCGAAAAATTCAGTTAAAATCTAAACGAATATTTAGTATTTACCATTGAGTATTGTGAAGAACTTAATATTTACGATATTTTAAACTCACTTATATTTATTTAAGGACAATATTACAAAATATCAAGAGAAAATCAATTATGTCTGAACAAATATTTTTACCGCAAAACAGAAATATAACGGAAAATATTTAATTTGATTTCTTGGCCACTAAAACAAATCCTAATTAATACTTCCATTGCGTTATGAATGGAAAATCCGAAAAAACAGCTACGATCAAATTAAATGTTAGGAATTTCATCGATTGTTACAAAGAAATTAATAGTTTTGATAATTTAAACTCACACAGACAACACAGGTCCATGTAAAAAAACATCCTCTACCAAAAATAATTTTTATTTTTTTGTTTTAAATGATAATAAACAAAGAGTGTTCGAGGAGGATTGTGATGTGAAAACTAAAAAATTAATTTTTCTCTCTTTTCTGATTAACGATGATCTCGATAAACCATGAATTTATTTTCTTCGTTTTTGGTTCTATTAAGATCCATGACATCTATATCATTGGTCGTTCCTTACTAAATATCAAATAAAATATCCATATAAGTAGCGTTTCTTTCCAGACGAAGCCTGGTAATGGTAATTTTCAAGAAAGAAATCATGTAAAGGCATTCTATCATTCTTTTTCCGGAATTAAGTAAAAACTGAAACCGAAGTCAGCTTAACAATTACTTAAAGGGCAGGTAGGATGACTTTAAGAGCGATTCAAGTAACCAAGAATGTTTTAATAGTTTTGACCTAACTTGCTCTAAGGATTATGATACGGAAAATACCTAATTCTCCACCGGACCACACATGGAAGAGTCACTGCTGGAGACGTGACTCAGAGGCGCGCACCCCGAAGGCGCCAAAAACCACCGCCTGAACACAGAAGATTCCCACATAGTGGTTTCTCTCAGGCACGAAACAACGGACACAAAAAGCGTGCAAAGATGATACAGGCATTCATTCCCATTATATCACCGCCACAAATATCAACGTAAGGAAAGCAAGAGAAAGAGGACATTGGAGGTACCAGTTCCTCTTTCTATATGTTAATCTACGAGCCTCGGTGTTAGGATTTCGTGCAGAGAAGTAACAACGGCAAAACCAAGCACAGCATGTAACTATTCCGATGGAAGATGCACTGTAGGCGGTACAATAATCCGCAACTTCAACGACAAAGGAAGAAGTGCAAGGAATCTCATCGCGCATTCACACGACTAAGACACCGCACTGTAAGGTATCGTGCAAGAAGAAAAAGGTGGCGATGCAAGGTGAGAATTCACACACAACACGAGGGAAACAGCTCCGACATCAACCAACAACTGTCTCCTTACCTGGCGGACGATTCGCCGTTGCTTTGAACGTGGGAGCAATGACTAAGGATCCTGGAACCGGCATGGCACACGCCGATGACACCACAACAACCGGGAAACAAACAAAAAAGAAAGTGAAAAAAAACGATGGTGGCCGTCGGGAGTTCGATGCAGACGCCTCGCGATGTTCGAGTGTTTTCTCTTCACTGAAAGAACCGGTCAAAACTTTTCCCTTTCAGTCCGTCGCTTCGGTAACCGAGTCGAAAATATTTCCCCCCCGCGGAGGAGTTGCTTCGCAACGAGGCGTGGCCCGGCAGAGAGAAACAGATCGAGAGATGCGGAATACATAGAAGGTATCCCCACGTTCTTAGCGGAAGGGAGTCTACAGACTACCTCTCTATCGAAAGAACGTAGTGAACTCGCTTTGGGGTGGGCGGGGGAGGCGGAGGGGGCAGGAAAAGGGGGAGAGGCACCCCTCCCTTCCACGGCCAGCTCCTCCGCCAAGAACCTAATCGCGGCTGCTGAGGTGAGAAGGGGAGGGAAAGTTGGGGGAATAGAGAATGGAGTGATAAAAAACGAAGGAGATGGGAGAAAACGAAGAAAAAGGAGGGAGGAATCGGAAAGAAAAGATAACAGAGGGAAAAGTAGAAAGGTGGAGCGAATAAAAATACATGGAAAGAGGGAAAAAAGAAGTTACGATATCAAGTCCATGGAGAAATGGGAGTAGCGTTGTCCGATCAACAGGCTCCTTTAAAAAAGACCTTGAACTTCTTAAAGGTATCGCTGTTCAATTCAGAAATGTATTTATTTAGAAACCGTAGGTTGTAAAATCTGTTTAAAACATTTATAAAAGATCAACAAAACCTTCTTTTCGAGATAATTATTATTATAAATTAAAATACAACTGATTACAATCAGTGCGAGGTTACGTTAATGTACGTGAATTTTATCAGGAGCGAAACAGCTTCTACATGCTTCCACGGGTGATAATCGACAGATATTTCGCCGCATTACAATCATACATGGTTATATATTAGTATTATAGTATTAGGACGAAACAAACCTGTTTCAGAGTACGATAAAAATACTTTTCGATAACAGATAACAATAATTTAGAAGACAATCACCTGTAGCGGCCGTAAATTTGAGGAGCTTGTCTGTTTTTAAATAAAAGATAGTGATTTTTACGAAGTATTTGTAGGGGGTTAACTTAATTAAAAAGATTAGAGAAGTTAAAACTACGATCTTTCTACTTAGCTAAACGGGTTTTGCGTAGCTAAAGAAGAATAAAGCACATTAAACGATTTCAATACATATATGTTTAACTAGGGAGGGCATGGTGAATCGTTCATACTTTTTTTATACGTAATAAAAACGTCATGGTCCTGAATGGAATTATATAAGGAGAGCCAAGCATTGATACAACATCGAGTAGGATGGAAGGTGGATGAAACGTAACGAAGGTAAACAAGGAAAGATTATACCAAAAGGAAAACGAGGTAACGAGAGAAGGCATTTAAACAAGGAATAAATATGCTAAATACTTTCAGAGAAAGCACGTTCATACTCGTAGATGATGTAACCAATTTGATGCTTCCTCCCTTTCTGATTCTGTTAGAAAGATCAGGAAATAGATGCTAGAACGAATCGATTCAAGAATTCATATATTCCGAGAACGATACGCGCAAGTAATCGATTGGGGAGTAGAGTCATGGTTCTTGCATCCCCTGCTGGCTTGTAGGATACTGACATAGACAAGGCTAGGAAATAAGCATTAGGGTAAGAGACGGAGGTGTGTAAATTTCACTAAAAGAGGCGAGGCAGTTGTACATAGGGAAGAAACAAAAGAAGGAAGTTAAAAAGGTATACGAAATTGAGAAATTACTGGCGAGAACGAAGGAAACAACCATCCGAAAGAGGAAAATATGTATTTGATCAGATGGGATTGGATTAACTTTAGGATAAGTGGAAATAAAAATTAGGAGAGGGAAAGGAAATTGGAAAAGGAGAAAATAAAGACGAAGCAGTAGGAAGCAGAGGAAAGAGTTGTTAGCAGAATCAAAGAGAAATACATAAAAGGAGAGGGAAGGAAAAATATAAGGAGCGGAGCGTGGAGGAGACGTTGCAAGAGAGCGGGGGAAAGTGACGTGTGGGATTATAAATGACACTCGAAAGTAAAAGGCGACACAGAATGTGACGAAGTGAGAAAACTCTGAGGCGATATAAAAGCTTAAAGAGAAAATTGTTGGAAAAGACTCCAAAAAAATTAATGTAGGATACAGAGTGTCGAGTGCAAATCGAGGAAATAAAAACGACTGGAGAAATGGAATGTGAGCGAAGAGACAGCTGAAGAACGGGATGAGAAAAACAGAATGTAGAGGACGGGAGAAAAGTATGCGCGAGACAAAAAACGAAGTAAAAGTCAATGGATTTATTTATTGCAATCAAAAAGTCATGAATTTTATTTTAATGCAGAATTCGATACCTCTTTACATTTCACGGCGTCATAATGTGGCTAATTAAAGGTCCAGTAAAGATGACTTACACATAGGTTAACTGGAAAAGGAGAATTTTCGTCTCAATCTCGCTCAAATGAAGACCATTTATTTCTATTTTTATTATCATTATTATTATCGTTTTGATTTCACCTGATTAGTACATGGGATGGATTAGGCTCCGTCGACATGAAGAGAGAATTCACCCTAACCCACGCCATTCTTGATTTTTCCGCTTAATTGAGAAACTTACGCACAATGTGTCAAGTTTGCAGTAGGACTGCTTTTTGTGTTATGTAAATGCTATTGCTTTCCGTACAAATCATAATATAAGAAAATAATGTATGTATTTATTAAGGTGTCCATCCTTTTAATTGTCTTGCATCTTATCTTGTTATTCTTATTTTATATCTCTTCTTCGTTTTCTATGACTGTGAACTTGTAATTTTGTTATTTAAATTGGATTTTTTTGTAATTATAAATATTATAATATTTTCTAATTTATAATATTTTCTATAATATTTTCATTGCTACTACTACCAAATATTTCCACCTATCTTATTATGTTACTCGACAACAACCCTTCTGAAGAAATTACCTAAGGGATAATCTGAACATCGGTTGATATTCAAATACTTTTTATCTGCCATGAAAGCTCTTCATAATTTTCCCTTTATTCCATTTCGGTTTTTCGGATGTTATGGGATAGGGGTACTGCTATGTGAATGATCATAATATTTTGTTTGCGTCATCAATTGATGAGATATCTGGTCTGCTGTAATGTATATTTTTGTTTGTCAAGACAGGTCTATCACAACAGAGGACAGAATTGTTCCTTTCTTAGAGAGGAACAGGTTGATATTTGTGATACGGTAATGTATCCTCATCAAGTAGTTTAAATTTCATACCCAGCTGTTGATGTACGTACTAGCTTTATTCTTAATATAATTATTATTACTCACGCAATTGTCGATTACTTCAGAAAAATAACGCTAGATTTATTTTGCTTCATGATTATCCCGGATGAGTGACGGAAGTCGCACAGAGCTTAAATCGGAGGAGATTTCTCAAACAAGTAATAAACATAATGACACTTATATGAATGATTGAAGAAGGAGAAAACACGGCAGCAAGGATGACGGGATTGTTTGCATTGCTACGCACTTCCCTTTCCATTGTAAGAGAGCTCTGCTTTCCACCTAAGAAGTTGCCAAAACTAAGCTCTAGACTTTCAGTCGTGTCCCGGCTCTGTCTACTATTACACTCCAAGGCTTTCTCTGCTCGTATTCCTTCCATTCGTCTGACTGAATCGAATTCGGTTTCTTGTCACAAATCCGATTTCTTCGCCTTCCTTTCCGCATCTTCTTCGCTAGATTTATCCTAAAAGATCTCACTTCCTTGACGAGACATCTTCCATCTCCGCTAGTCATAGCAGTAGCAGCCTTGTAATTAAATATAAAGGCCTCGTTTCTAGCTCAAGATCTTGGCATCTTCATTAGCGAGTCTCATTAAATGCATTATTAAGCACATTATCTATTTATATTCATTTACGAGTAAATTTTAGAGAATAGAAACGTTATTAAGGACGTTTTCATATACGTAATCATACTCGCACATGATCAAAATACCATTCAAATATTCTTTATTTCAATTTAACCATCGAAAATTAGTTTCCAAAAGCTATAAATTACGGAGATAGTAGATATTAAGTCGGCAAAAGATTCAATTAACATTTAGTTACGAGATCATCAAAGACGAGAAAAGGGACAATTCCTTCAAAAAAGTCATTGGTACACGAAGCGTGCGTTCACGGTTTCTTTTCCGAATTCAAATCGATTTCATCTTTCTTTGATAAAATTTGAATGAGCTTAATTTCTTAATTATCTTAAAACAAAGTTTCATTCGTGAACTATGCCTTGAAAATCATAATCTATGATACTCGAAATCTCAGCCATTCAACCTACTGATCTGAAGACATGCTAATTTTATTCGATTAAAATCTCTCTCTTCTCCTCCGAAAATGGAAACTACTGAAGCATTGCTTTTCACCGCGCTGCTTTCCTCGATTCGTCCCTCTTCCGCCAAATAAGATCGTTAATTCAGTTTCTGGCACCTTATTTGTCTCCCAGAACACCGTTCTCCCCTCCCCAAATCTTCCCCCTGAAAAAAGAACACCTTAACCGATCCTCTTGTTTCTCCATGCGCACGACGTTTCCGAAAGCTTCGACGGCGAATCATTCTCGGGGACTCTCGACTGTGACAGAATCTTTAGAGGAGTTTCCTTGTTAGGAGCCGGAACGAAAACACTTTAACCCCTCAACTGCACCTCAGTGCGAACTGGATAGAATAAAAACGGAATGAAGTTACGGAAATAGATCGTTCGACCGAAGGGAGTTCAGGCGTTGATGAATAAGGTTTTGATTGGATTAATGGAAACCTTTAAGGAGACGTCGTGGGGTTGAGAAAGAGGAGCCGATTCGAAATGATGGGAAAAGACGAGGAGGGGATCAAAATGATGGAAAACGGCAAGGAATCGAGACACAGGGAGGGGGAAAAGGATAATGGGGGAAACAGATGAAGGTGTCAAAGCGTGACAGAAGAAATAACGGAGGGCATTACGAGGGATGCCAGCAGAGAAAATTGGAAAGGTACTCGTAAGAAGTAAAACAGATCAGTGAGAACTAAAACTGACATGTTTTTGCTTCAAGCAACTCAAGGTTGATTAACAAAAGCCTTAAATATTGAGGCTACGGAATCAAACCAATTTCCCATAAATAAGGGAAAGAATACAATGTTATCTTTGTACATTAAGATGTGGGCTTAAAACCCAAGGGTAAACAGATGTGAAAAATAGTGATGTGACTGGGACTCAAACCCAGGTCTCCCACTTTCCAAGGAGGTATTCTGATACCTCTGGATGGTAGTTCAGTGGTTAGAATATCTGCCCGGAAAGTAACAGACCTGGATTCGAGTCCCAGTCATGTCACTATTGTTATAACTATTTTTCACACTTGTTATTCCTTGGGATTTAGCCGCACGACTTCATCGTGTAAAGTAATTACACCTTTCCTTAATCCTAGTAATTAGGATCCTATTTCTCTCGATGTGAGAAGGCATGGAAGCAAATGTATCGTTCTTTGAAATGCTCGAGAGACTATTTAGTCCTCTTCTAAAGGATACCATTTCCTAATTAATAAACCAGCATGACAATCCTAAGAAATAGGCGTCAACGTAAGAGAAATCAGAGAAAAACTAGCATAATATGTCCAATGCTGAAGTAATTAATTTGCTTAACGTAAGGTTAAAGTTTAGCAGAAAAGAATTTCTATCATAGCCATAGAAGCAGTTTCCTTTTAAGATTTGAAGGATATTTTCGTTTCATTGTATTCATCGTTGGTTCTCTGAACCTGGACGAAAATAAACGGGGACTTGGTATATTCTCTGAAAATAAAAACAGTCTATAAAATGAAAAATTCAATCATAGCGCTGATTTTCGATTATCTTTGAAATTTACCACAAAATAATGAGTCATTCCCAAAAAATTGGTTAAGACATAATTTCTAGCTATTTAAATTGTAAATTACCGCAGTTTGCAAACTATTGTATTCAATTGAGAAGGTGGTTAAACACTTTTGTTCTCTAGTTGTACATGTAGGACTCTGTAATATTGTTTTTGTACATTGTAGTGTAAGTTAGCGTCGCCACATTACGTTGCATCTAACTTCGGCGGTATTGTTCAATAAATAAATATATCACCACATTAAATCAGGTGTTTCAGGAAAAACTAATTTCATTAGTGGATAGTAAGAACTACGCGAAAACGGATCTCTACGAATTCGCTTCGTGTAATGACGAAAATTCGAACTGCTTCCGTTGCATGCAACGCCTTATAAATTAAAAATTACGAGCTTAAATCCAAATACTGAGGACGAAAATAGAGTGCAGATAAGTATAGAGGTTTAGTCATAGAACGCCCTCGAACGTGTGCGTGCAAAATCATAGGAGCCGCCAGAAAATAGATGGCAGGCTTGCGGCATTTGGGAGTGGGAGAGTGGGATTTCGAGTGGAAAGAGCAAATGAAGTGGAGAGAGGAGGGGCAGGTTGTGAGAAAACTACGGCGGTGTGGGATTACGGAGAGGAAAAAAGCAGCTGAAAGGAACAGATGAGAATTTCTGGAGGATTGATTCGAGATTTTTCACATCCAGATACGGAAGAGTACTCCACTCATAATAACTCCAAATTCGTTCATGTCACGTAATGTCACGAGCAGGTAGAATATTCCAGAATGCAGAAAATGCAAAAAGGAATTCTTTATTTGAAATGCTTCCTTTGCTTTGATTTTGTAAGGCTATGTCCTAATGGAAGTACCATCAGCAGCCATCTCCATCCATGAAAATTCCTGTTCATCCTTGGGTCTAGTAACCCTACTAACGGTAGTGTAGGGGTTGGCGTATTGCCAAGTAACGTCCAGGGTTCGAATCCTGTTTAGGACATGGTAGTTCGTGATCCTGACTTGAAAAGGGTCAATTGTGTGGTCTCTTAAGACTAAAATTTGCCTATTAGAGTCATTGTTATTATTACTATTATTGAAAATCAAATTTGTATCTGACAAATTATTAATGATAGCTAATTTATCAGGAACTTGTACATTATATGATATATTTAATATTTTATCAACATTTTAAAGTGAAAACGCAATAATGTAATGTCACATACTATATTTTTCGTCGGGAATAAATTATGATTATCATGATAATGTCAATACTATATATTGTTTTGTAAATTATATATTTCTATAAGTATATTCTTCTATACGCCTATAATTATAATATTTTATACTTTGTAATTTAATATTAGATAGAGCAATAAGTGCAATCAATGTNGATAGAGGGGGGGAGAGCCCTTCCAAAGCCTAACCAATCATTAGAATATTAACTCCGAATCAAGAAACTAAAATTTATATTTATGACTTAGTATCACAGTAATGTTTCACAAATGGGAATCGAATCAAGTACTCAGATTCGGCTTGTCTTCGAGAAAAGAATAACTAAATTAATAAAATTTGTAATTTCCATAGAGGGGGGGAGAGCCCTTCCAAAGCCTAACCAATCATTAGAATATTAACTCCGAATCAAGAAACTAAAATTTATATTTATGACTTAGTATCACAGTAATGTTTCACAAATGGGAATCGAATCAAGTACTCAGATTCGGCTTGTCTTCGAGAAAAGAATAACTAAATTAATAAAATTTGTAATTTCCATAGATATTTTTATTTTCGGCGACTAGTGTCGCTAGCGTATCATCAGGCAACTTGGATACCGCAGTACGTAGTATGTACATACGTAGAACTCGTATGTATACAAAAGAAATCTATTAGAAATGCCTATACGACAAAATGATTTCGTTTTTATCATTACATTGTTATAAATAGTTCAACTACGACAAGAGTAATTGCAAGCACAAATTTAAGCGTCCTTGTTTTAGATAAGTAAAGACTTTTAGAGTTGTAAGTTATGGTAAGTATGAGTATGACAGGTTGAGATGATGAACGATAAAGCACGAATACAATAGGTTTATAGAGTACCCTAGGAAAGAAACGGAAAAACTAATAATAAATTTCACTTTCAAATTGATACAAGAAACTGTTATGCAATAGTGATATCCCCAACGTGCATCTTGATCAGTTTTGAAAGAACGAACGAAATCTGAATCTATAGAGAACCTGAACAGAAATATAGACACTATTTTTATAAATATATTCTGACATTTTTACACAAAATAAGACTGTTGCTCCTGTAGGAGGGCCTTGAACATATAGGGATGAGACGGAGGGGAAGAAGTACGAGGAAAGGATGACAGCAAATTCACAAAGAGATGAGGGGTGGTTTATTAGTAAAAGGAAGTGGTGGATGGAAATTGGATAGGGCTGAGATGGAGTCACATTCAGTAAAAAAGGGTGGAATGATGAGTTGGAGCGGGTGGTTAATATTTGATGAAAGGGTGTCATGGAGGTATGGGTTTCAGAGGAGAAGAGGCAGGGGGTATCAAATCCTAGGAATTAAATGACCCCTTTTATGTGATAGTACTAGTCTTCCAGCAATGCATGCACGGAAAACTGTGCGAAGATCAATATTGCTAACTGTAAATTTCAAAGAGACCGTCAATTTTATACTTTAGCAACTTGCTTAAAATAATGGAAATCCAATACACAACTTAGTACATAAGAAAAAGTGAGTGAATAATATTAAAATATAACTCACCTTATGTATAAATTCAAGAAATGAAAAATATTCATCTATAAAATTTATGCCAAAACTCAAAGAAAAGTTATAGCAAAGCACTATTATAAAATTGTTTCAAAATGACNTAAAAGTTCTATAGAACGCATTTGATCTCGCTTTTGACCCCGACATGAAATGCGAAATCGCCTTCCCTTTTGTATTTCCAAGATTTGCAGCCATTCCAACGAAAAACGTGTCCGTCATTTGAAAATTACAGAACATATTTCCGCGTCTGTAGTATTTTTGGTATTTTTGTTTGTGGATTTTCTTTGCTTATTCTTTTAATAAGACGTCAGTCTAAAATCTACACTCCAAGCATGCAGTTAATATTCAACAGCCACTCATCCCAAAAAAGACGGCCTTAATGAATGCATTCGAATCAAAAAACAATAACAGACATTATCAACCAAGCAAAACGTAATTAAAACGCAGTTATTACTGTTAAAGGAACACGGTTAAAAATCATCATCATAGCTTGGGATTTGGTAATAATCTCTAATAGAAGCATTCTCATCCAATATTTCTACCGCAATAACAAATTGTTGTTTATATGTGTATTATCAGTCAAGTTCCACAAGAAATATTTATTATATTTACGATTGTATTATCGTTGATACAGCAATTATATGAGAAAGTAACACACGTTGCTGTTAATATTGAAGCATTTCTGTAAAATGAATTTACTTTTACAGAAATGCTTCAGTATTAACAGCACCACGGGTATTCCTTTTTCATAGTGTCTCTTAAACTACAAAGGACGAAAGGGTTTCTTTTTATCAAAAAATTTAAAATATAAATGGCATAGTAAGTATTCCAGAAAAAGATTCGTTGTAGATTCCGCAAGCAAATCTTTGAAATTCCTGGACTATACATTTTTAGATCTGCAGCATTAATTTAAAAAAAAAATATATAATGTTATAAATTAATGTTAAGATTTGTAGTTAAAAAAATATAAAAGTGATTCACAATGTTATGCATTACAGGGTCTATAAGGAACTTTCGTTCTCCATTGTGTGGTTGACTAGACCAAACATTTCACCATTGTCATACTACCACTTCAAGAGGACAGCAATTTGTTATTTCATAGATAAAATTAACATAATTGATAACACTACTCAGAGGTACGATTTAAATATGCGGCACTTTTTGGTAACGCTGGTAAAAGCGCCATATTTCTTGTGTTAGAGTTGATTGTCAAAGTAAACTTCTTAATCTTAAAATTGTTCATACAAAGACTTGACTTTTATTATTTTTGTTTTCTGTCATACTTTGAAATATCATACTCTGGTACACAATTTAAGGATCTATTTTTCAGGGAGGCTATACACTACAGCTGATATAAGAACTCTTGTTTAATGAGGATGATCTATTAAATGCGAATTTTGTGTTTTCACAATTACTTTCAAGTCACTAATTCATTTCAATATCATACCTTAGGGATCTCCAAAATTAATCTTTATTGTTCCAATCTTGAATACACCTTTCGTGTTGATTTTGGGCAATTTACTCATTATCAATTCATATGGAGTTGCGACCTTCAAATTATAAAAATTTATCTCCAATGTTATGGCGATAAAAATCTTAAACTTTGTCACAAACTAAAAAAAGCGAAAAATATCTTTTTTGGGATCGTAATTTAGTCTACTCAATAGAATTTTGACGAAGATTTGCTGTTGCTTTTGCGATTAAGATAATCCCCACCTTCTCCACAGTTACGGAGCAGTACTCCACCGAGGGCTTCATCTATCTCCCGTAGGAGATCCCCGGCGAGTCCGCCTTCCTTCCGAGTCCTGCGGTTGCCATGCAGTGACAGCGGTTTAGGATTCGCAGGAGATGGGCGTTTGGCAAGAGGAGAGCGGCAAGCACCAGTCCAGCCATCTACCACTACCACACCACCAAAAGAGGTTCCCAAAAACCATCAGCAGTAAGTAAAGTGCAGTTCTGGTTAATTATGTAGAACGGTTAGGGGCTGGGTTGCCAAAATAAAGTTATAATTGATAACTTGTGCTCTGACTATTGTTAAGATTCAATAAAGAAAGATTCAAATTTCACGGAGGAAATTCAGCTTATTTTACAAGTTATTGGCTAGTATAATAAATAAATTTCAACGTTTGTATATTAAAATGAGAGATACACTGTCAAAATATTGTAATACGAGGTTTTAGATTTCACGAATGGAGTACGAATGATCTAGGAAGTAGAAAGTAAAACACTTTTTAAAAGCTCGCAGGGCGATCAAAACATTAAAATAAACACGACAGTGTTTTATGATAATTTCTGATTCATTCTTCTTCGAATTGGCTATTTTAAGTTCGTCTTTTATTTACATTTATAAAAAAACAAAGGAGAAAGAAGTCAGTAAATTATTCGAAAGGACGAATGACCGCTTTAAGTAAGAAGAACGAGGGATAAAAAAGAAGACTAAATTGAAATGTGGCATCTGCCAATCATCATAAAACCATATGATGATAACTGAATCTAAAATTGGTCCCAAATGACTGTATCACTACTGTAAGTATCCATTCTTCTGTAGATTCGAGAGCACTTAATTTTATGGCGCGATTTCCTTCGCTGCGCCATCACTATCCGTCAACGCGTGGGTAAATTCTTCGAGAATAAGCATGACTTGACGAAAAAATAAGGCACGCAGTGGCAACCAAGCCCCTTGAAATAAATAGTGTGTTGGCAAACCAATAATGTTAGACATGCGTGTCATGAGTATTGGGCAGATAAGCCTTCCATGCGATTAGAGACAAATGCCATGCAGCTTTTTTTTGGAAGTCGAGCGTTAAGATAATGGGTTACGGCGGAGCAAGCGTGTGTCAAAAATAAATCAATAAAAGTTCTATAGAACGCATTTGATCTCGCTTTTGACCCCGACATGAAATGCGAAATCGCCTTCCCTTTTGTATTTCCAAGATTTGCAGCCATTCCAACGAAAAACGTGTCCGTCATTTGAAAATTACAGAACATATTTCCGCGTCTGTAGTATTTTTGGTATTTTTGTTTGTGGATTTTCTTTGCTTATATTATTCTATTATATATACTATATATATTTCCTATTTTGTCTATGCAGTAAAATGTAGCACCTCTTGACGAGTCTACCCAGACTCAGGACTAGAGTGATCTATTTTTGTAACAGGAATTTTGTAAAGAAAATAAAAATCAAATAAAATAAATAAAATACAAAAATTAATATTCTAATCTGTTTAGTGCCCTCACAAATAAACAATTATTAGTTAAATAGAAGATTATCTTTTATAAACAACTAAATAGAAATAATATATATTCCACAAGTACTTCATCACCTAAGTTAGGCATAACACTACGAATAGGAACTTTAAGTTAAAATATAACACGCCAATGAAGTTCTTAAAATAATATCTCAGATTTTCTTCCATGGGCTGTGACGAAAGAACTTCACAGAACATAACTCTTGCCTCCATTTTATATCATCTACATTATTAAATATTTAGCTCCCGTTCCTTCATTTAATTCCAAACTTTCTCACTTATGACTATAAAATGGTGAAATAGGCTTCGTTAGGAGAGTTGAGATTAAATAATCTTCTATTTTCCAAAAATATCAGCCCCTCATCAGGTTATACAAAACGCGTCTATCGTATGGATAAGAAATATGATATCCTGAAAAATGTTCTTCCTGCAAAAATGCTGTGTAGAGATGCAAAAACTTAAAAAATAACAATCAAATTCAACAGTGTTAAAGAATCTCTGATCGAATGTCTGCGTGATTTCTTGTAATTAAGCGGAGGGTAAAAATCACAAAAAAATCCTTCGACGAAATTGGCTTTTCTATTTATTCCTTCATAAGAAGTCAGTGAAGCGATGCTTACTCCAGCTAGTCTTCGATTTAACATTCTCTTAGAGAATATTATTTTACCTCAAGCGAATGCTGGAGGCTACAGAGTGAAAATCTTGGCTACATTTTCCTTGAAATTTCTTAAATCTGAATTCTAACCTAAACATCTGGTATATACTCGATACTTGGGGGGTCGTTTCCTTCAATGAAATACTCAATGATTTATCGCTTTTGTAGGCATTTACGGTTGTTCAGAATTACCACATAAAAGTTACCAACAACCTGTAGCGAAATTTCATTAATGACCGAGTTTCCGCTATTTGGGAGAGTTCAATGTAAATTTAAAGAACACACATTTAAACTGAAGCTGTAGTTGCAATTCGAGTGGAGTTCTACGGATCTCCTTTGATCGGATTTACTTTGATCCCTAACTACATTAATACTCCAAGAGTCGCCTTTTGGCGTATTGCGAAATATTTTGATACTTAGAATAGATCAAAGAAACTGCTTTAGATGTATGAATGCGCGGGATGATTTTTTACCTCCACGAAAGCTAAACACGCGCACTGCGCATGCGCCACAGTTGTTTTTGTATTTTCGGTGCATCGACTGCTTAGGTCATTTAGCACCTTCTAATACTTATGTATTATTTACTCATGAAATGTTGCTTAGCCTGAGATGTTACATAGATGTAGATAAGGGGTTAAATGCGGTAGGTTTAAAAGTTGATAGATAGGGGGACATTAAATTTCCTGTTTCCGATGCTTGTTTGCAGATTTTTAAATAGCCCAGTTTCCTTTAAAAAGCCCAGTACTCTGGATATTGAGTCGTGGTAGTCTCCGAGTACTTCGGCTATGTCCCCTCTAATTCCCAATGAGCTACGAATCGTTCTATACATGTTACATTCTAGAAGCAGATGTTGGATGCTGATTGGGCGGTCGCATTCGTCACAGTATGGTTGGGTTTTCTCTTCTGAGAAGAGGTGTGAATGTGTGAGAGCGCTGTGCCCAATTCTGAGTCGTGTAGTTACTACCTCTTCCCTACGGTTGTTCTTTATGGAGGAGGACCACGCTGATGGCGCCACAGTTCCGAACTGGTTTTGAACTATCTCCGCGAATACCGCTTACGCTCAACCTTATCGAAAGCATAACCTAGAATAACGAACCAAGGACAATAGCCAAGTGAGCAACGCGTTCGACTTCGGTGAAGACGGTCCCGGGTTCGATTCCCGGCTTACGTGCGAAATAACCTTAGTCGTCGAAGCACTTTTAACAAAACTACTACAATAGCGACATGACTGGGATTCGAACCTCTCCAACGAATTCGAATGTCTCCAACTTTCCTGGAAGGTATCTGTGGTTAGAATACCTGCCCTGAGAGTGACAGACCAGTGTTCGAGTCCCGGTCAAGATGCAATTTTTCACAAATGTTTATCCTTAGATTTTATGGCGCACATCTCCTCGTCAATCATCTAAAGATAAGGAGTAAAATTAAGGTACAATGGAAATTCTATTCAATTATCAAATTAAACATTTTTCGAAGTCCTTGAACGTAGCTAATCTCTTACAGATCTCGTATGTACCAAGTCTTACAGGTGACATGTCTTGTCGGATATCACTGAAGCGTGGATGAGGGCTCATGAGCCAGACAGACGCTCGAGGAAAATAAAATTAGAACGAGATTCAGACGAGTGTGATTCAAAATAACCTGTGTGACCCGTAAATATTTAAGATTTCTCCTGTAGCAGGGAGCAGTAAAAGTGATTCGCAAACGAGAAGCTGTGGCATTCAAAGCAGTTTGTTGGGGCGAAGCAAACAACGAAGAATTTACATTCCAAATCGATGGGAAATTTCCGTTCGTAAGGTTGCATGGATTCGGTGCAGATGCTTGGGGGTTGCCTAACATCAAGGATAACAGACGAAATTACCTGAGTAGGCTTGCTATTCCGAGAATATTTGTAAATAAAGTTACAATAGCGACAAATAAACGTAGATAAACTATTTGTAGACCAACCTTAAACAATCAAGGAACAAGCAATCTAAATTCTCTCCTAAGTATATAATTAATCAATATGGATTTAACGCATACTGGCCCTCATAAATTCCATACAACCAAATTCACAATTTGCTTAGCATAGCTATGAAAGTGATAATTTCTTCAAGGATGGTGTGAAATTATTAATAGAAGCTTAATTTTAAATATTCAAAACATCCTCTGATTATAAATAAACAAGAAAAATGACAGCGTGACAATTTAAAAACTTCTTAAGTTTCATTATTTAAGGATAAAGGAAAGGAAGGTAACTTAGTAGGTTGTAAAACCTACGAAAATCCCACGGTAGACGCGGCACGGTAGTTCAGTGGTTAGAATACCTGCCCGGAAAGTGGGAGACCTGGGTTCGAGCCCCAGTCGTGTCGCTATTTTTCACACTTGTTATTCCTTCATTATTTAACGCAAGCAATCTTTCCAAGCATAATAATAGGATAATTTGTTTATATTTCAATACCACTAACACTGCGGACCTTCTTCTTCTACAGTTTTATATTCATTAAGGAGAATATATCAACATCTGATCACTAGAAGTCTTTCTGTGTGATAAATTTAACTACGCAAATTAAGAAAAAAAAGAGGAGAAGACAATTTATGTTTATTAAGAAGCATTCTAATACTTATATATCTACATAAAACTCAAAAAATCTCCAAAAAAGTTGTCTTAATGATATTAAGAGATAGCTTACTTCATAAAGGTCTTCTTTCCGATACGATTCGTAATTTAAGCACGTTCGCAGCTTTAAATGTGTCCTCTCCAACTTTCCTTTCAAAGGATTCCTTTTGATGTTTTAAAGCTTCGAATACCTCCTCTTAAATTCACCTTGATTTGTGGAGACAGAGGAGAGTCAACCAGGATTAGATCTAGAGAGCAGACAAAACATTCAGCTGAATGAACTTTCTCAAGTTAATTCCTCCATTGTCAGAGAATATTTTAAAAGTGGCACTCTGCGACCAGAGGTTTTTTGAGGATGTTTTAATCTATAAAAATATATTATCTGTAGCTCTATCACGAATTAAAATATTTAACATATTTTCTTTCCAAAAATCAAAGTCATTCATTGAACTTGGAAAGAGATTGAAAGTAATGAAGAGCTCTGAAATTTCGAAGTGTTAAACGGTGATTTCTAGATTGCTTGATTGTGAACAATCGAAAGTTCATTAAATGGAGATGAAAATCTAATTAGAAATGAAATATTCAGAGACAATCAGTCACGTAATGTCATAGAGATTTATAAATTTTTTAAAGATTTAATTAGAATATTTAACGATCGAAAGGAAAGTCAAAATCTATTCTTACGCCCTTTTAATTATATCGATGTTAAAGTGAACGAATATTAGATTAAGAATTCTTATTAATTAAATTCGAATGAGTGACTTGTCATAAAGGATAAATTATCTTTATTTCATCTAGTAAATTAAGGGAACCTTGGAATCATTTTACGAAAAAAGAAAATGAAAACACTATAGGTATATGAGATACGGAAGTATCTGAGATGACGAGTAAATGTTTGGGAGGATAGATATACGGATGAGTGACTGCAGGATATATCGATAAAAAGAAATTTATACGCTGTAAATTATAATGAGAGGAAATGGGTGTAACAGTGCTTGAGAGAGGAAGGATTGTTAAAGGAAATGAAAGGGTATTTGAGGAAGTTTTAATATAAGGTTGATGTAATTTCTTTAGAGATGAAGTCACCGATTAGGTCAGCTATCACAACTTGGAGGAAATAACAGCTTACAGGAGAGAATGTGATGAACAGCTGAGATACCATATCGTGAAGAGAAATAATGCCTATTTACACGGCCTATAGCGATCCTCCCATATATTAGAACAATACCTGCAATTATTACCGCAAAATACAAAAATCGTGGAGTACTGGGAAGCTTTTCATTATAGAAATAAATGAAATATTGTTTCAAAGTTAAACATTCTCCAGAAGATAATTTTTAACCAAAAATCACGTTGTGGATCGAGAAAATCATTATTTTACTGTTGTGTATAACTTAATATTTGAACCTTAATGTTGATAATAAAGGAAAAAACCGAGCAAAAAATGTCTTGGATATTGCTGTGAAGAAGAGTGCCTATCCCACCAACAGTTTATGCGCTGTGAAACTTCCTGTTCTACATCCAACTAGCACCATATTTTAGCTCTGATTTCAATATTTATCTACATATTTTCCATATTCTATCTCATCATTTACTTTTTATATTTATATTTATAATCAATCTAAATTTCCGTTAACTGAGCATATTTCAACTTCTTTGTTAATTATATATTTTATAGCAGCAGTTCTCATTTAAAAGCCCTTGCCTCTCTTAGCTGCAGTGCAAAATTAATTACATCAAGTGTTGAAAGACCCACGTATGAGCTATCCATTTCAATAAATAACTTTTCATCTTCAAGTGCAAAATTAAGCGGAAAACGAAAATCTTGAGACGGAAACTATCCAATCAATCATTGCATTATAATACTCATATAATGTTCATATAATGAGAATTAGATGATAACATTTGGCAAAATTATTGGAAATACATTCTCTTGGTTTGAAGCTGATTTCATTGAGTGACTCATTACATTTATTTATCCGCGTGAAAATGGAACGTGGCAATATTCAGCAAATGGGTAAGATGTCATAATGTCACAGAGATGATACGTAAGAAATATTTCCGCGTAAGCGACATTTGGCTTGAAATAACACCACTCCTTATATATGAAAAATCTGACTGAAATTAACAAAATTAGTAGCTCTTTTTACTAACAGAACTTACTAGAAAACGGCGAGATCAATGTCGTAGAGTTACATATGTTGCCTGGTTTGCTTCCTGCATATTTACTTTATTGTTCTAGCATTTTGCTATTCTTGTATAGGTTGTGGATATTGTCACTCAGTTTGTGAGTAAACTATATCTCATTTGCTTGTCTACATGTTTTGTTTTGTTATTTCTTCTTTTTTATTCCACCTCAGAGTCTTTTCTGTTATTGTTTCATGTTCCAAAGAACACAGTCCTAGGACAATAAATTTATATTATATTATTATAAAAGTTAGTATTTTAACATAGTGATGAATAAGGAAATCAAATCAACTTCAAGATCTGAGAAGCCAAATTAGAGGCAATATCATCAGATTAATTGGCTCTCTTTGACAGCCCCTATTAACTGAAATAATCGGAAGCATGTTTGCAAAGACTAACGAAAAGAAAATAAAAGAAACTTTCCGATATTGATTTCCTATATAACATTATCAACAACAAGGTTGATTCCCTTTTCCTACTCTCTCTTTACTCTTTCCGTGTTCCTTCAAGAACAACTCGCCTATCTGATATATTCTCTTTGAATACTCTAAGTCTGTCAATAATAAACGGTTACCCTTCTTCCGCATACCCTCAATTTTCAACTCTTTATCTTCCAATGAAAACTTCGATCCATTTATCTACATCTAAAATCAATTGTAACAATGATTGCAAGAGACTGATTTGGATATCTGTAACTCTGATCTCTTTAACAGCAAAGTTGATTCCCCTTTCTTACTCTCTCTTTTCTCTTTCCGTGTTCTTTCAAGAACAACTCGCCTATCTGATATATTCTCTTTGAATANGTAGTAAAGATCCAAAAGTTAAACACACAGTAAAATCCGGCATCAATTCCATTCAATACTGAAAAAATTCAAACAATTTTGACTTACTTTATATTTTTACGCAAATGTCGCAACAGCGCCAAAATATCCCCCATCAAAAATGCACGGGCCAATGCATTTTAAATGGTGTCTTCATGATGGTGAATCAAGTATAGATAAAAACAAAAAAATACATTTTACGGTTTGAACGCAGGATGAAACATACTACAATTTGGTGCAACTTGTTTTTATTTGGAATCGCTAATTCAATTTTTATTCAATTCCGAACTCACGTGTCCATAATAAAAAATGGGTGAGTTTGAACAAAGGTGTTGGGAATCTTCGCAAGAAAACTCAGCCAAAATCTACTGTCTTCAGTTCTAGACGTAGGCGAGCGAGCAGTGACGGTGATGCGATTCAGTTACGCTCTTGCTGTGGGAACCAGATAAGCGAAGAAGCGAGCTTCGTCTGACGAACTAAGTAGCTCAGTTCATAGAGCTGATCAACAGCTATATTACGACAGAATTTTCCCCCACTTATTTTTCTATATTCCCCCCCTTCCCCATCCTCTCCTTAGTTCTAAAAATTGCCACTTCGCATGCTCTGAAGAGCGACCATTAAAATCGGATATCTCGGAGCGCTACAGCAGCCTTAAGAAGTAGAACCCTGAGAGAATGCCCACATAGCGTCAAAGTAATCTTATCTCCATTAAAACCTCTCAAATTTTTCCGACATAGCTTTCCTTAATAATATTATCAACAAGGTTGATTCCCCCTTTCCTATTCCCTCTATACTCTTTCCGTTCCTTCAAGAACGGCTCAACTATCTGATACCTTCTCTTTGAATACTCCACGTCTGTCAACAACAAAATGGTCAGTCTTCTATCCGCATACCCTCAATTTTCAACTCTTCATCTTCCAATAAAAAACATTTTACCGACCTATAAAATTAATTGTAATAATGATTGCAAGAGACTGATTTGCATCTCTGTAACGCTGATCTCGTTACTTTTGTCATAGTTTTATTATTCATATTGTTTAAATTTGTTTATTAATCTTATTATCATTATAGTTGATCGTTAACCGTAATTGGCCTAGTTCTGTAAGTTTATGTATTAATAATAAATAAATGAACACTATAATTCCAATTATAGTTGATCGTCAACCGTAATTGGCCTAGCGCTGTATGTTGATGTATTAATAATAAATAAATGAACACTATAATTCCACCTTAATCGTGAACTCGAACAATTATAATAAATCAACAAAGTTTACTCGTAAAATAAACAGCTAAATGCAAAGCGCAAATGTTACCATAAGGACAAACCAAACTCCTTTTCTAACCTTCAGCTTTGGCGCTGTACCTTATTTTGTTTTCCATCCGCAATTCTGGGGTTGCCCGAAATCAGCCTTGCTACCCGTACAGAAATAAAATCTTCAAAAATAACACGCGGGGAAGGGCGCATGCGCGAGCCATAAAACTCCGTATCCGAGAAGAAAAATAGAGGCGGAGGTGCCGCGTTTTCTCGTGGATCGTATTTGTTTCGACAGAGGCCCCGCGAAATGATTCGAACGGCAAACGAGAAGCACGTAAGCTGAGAGGAAGGTGTTTACGTTTCCGTGGGACACGCATCAACTCTGCGATTCACAGAGAGACTTTCTCGATGTCAAAAGTTTATTTCGGATTTCAATTGGAGAGGAAATGACAAATGGAACGGAAGATAAGCGTGAGTCAATAGTGCAAATAAGTATATTTACGTTGGTTATTTCCCATCGGTGAAAAGGTAAGATATAATCTAGCTTTTTTCGTAGTGTTGATAAACGATTAGCACATTATGGTGACTCAGTGGTTCTTTCTTCTTCCTTCAGGTAAGCGAGAAGCAACCGGCGAAATATTCCAAAGATTCATTCCACTATGAGGAAAAATATCCAACATATTTGACTATTCATACATAACACTTCAAGTTAAACAGAATAACTAACTTTATAATCTCTGATAGAGAAATCTACAAACCGTATACACCGAATATACTGCAGGAATCGGAGACACAGGTGTTTATTAATAATAAGCGTATACGGCTTAAAGAGTATTTCCCAATTACCGAATTAATTGTCGAGTAGTAGTAATTTTAAAAGCGCCTTGACAGCTAAGATAATTTCGCACGTGAGCCTCCACCGGAAATCGAACCCGGAATCGCTTTCACAGAAGACGAACGTGTAACCCACACGGCTTTCCGGAAACCCTAATAGTATTTAATCGAACTTAAGAGGTCGATTTTTACATGGATACAACTTTTTCCGAGACGAAATTCTTCTAGTTTGGGTCAAAGTTTTAATAAGTAAAAGCATGATTTATGTTTAACTTATTGCCGAACAATACTAAGAATGTTACGGGTGATTTTAGATTTTAAAACACTCATCCTTTTAGTGTAGGCCAAGGTGTACACATAATGACACGCTATACTTGGCTGTACATGTGTTAAGAGACGCAAAATCTAGGGTTGACTCAAATTGAAGTCACGTGAAAAATTCTGGATTTCATAGCTACAAATTTGGGATCTAATTTTAACTATGATCGATTATTGAGTTTATACTTTAGTTCTAAAATTCACTCTTGAGTATAACGGTTGGAATTATATTTTGCGCGTTATTACTTTTAAACTAAAAATTGGATCTTCTTCTTTGGACACCCAAAGATAGGTACTGCATGATAGTTATTTTAAACTGTTTAATTGATGTTCACGTAAAACTGGACATTCTTTACGCTTTTATCTGATATGCCAAATCTAATAGCCTTATCACCCTTTTTATAGCTGAGATGTGTATGAATGATTCAGATGGAAGAAGTGGTCCGGTTCGGTCATAATGAAGACGTAAATGTTCGACCATCCGAGAGAGAGCTCTCGAGATTCCCTACGGTTGAAACCCATTGACCTAATCTAAGACGTCGGCTGTCGTTTCTTCAATTCTTTTCGAGACATTTACTTTGCGGTAGCCCAAAACTAGGGAAGGAAATGAGATGGGTACATATAAACCTCGATTCGTACCGTAAGTTTTTCTCTTCATTGCTGACTATTGCCACACTGTTTTGTTTTGTACGACGATAGAGTACGATTTGTACGGTTCAAATAAATAAATACATACATACGTAAATGTTCTACGTTTAGGTAGGTTCATGTGCCTAAATATTCCCTAATCTAAGCCACTTCTCTCGCTTTCTGGTAACATACACTACCCTTTATGTCGTCTATGCGAGCGATGTTACTTTGCGTTAGTTAGACCTCATCTTGAGTATGCGTGTAGTGTATGGGACCTTGCCGATAGGTGTTGTATTCGAGAATTAGAAAAGGTGCAGCGAAAGGCAATATGTTTTGTGAAGAATTGCTACGATTAATCTTTGAGCGTTACTCAGGACACAGGATGGGAATCTTTAGAAGTTAGAAGATAGAATCCTTCAACGAAGGATTAATTTACTGGATAAATTTAGAGAAAGAACGTTCAGAGATGATGTAGCCGATATAATGCGTACCTCCATCTTTACATAGGCCGTTCCGATACTGCGAGAAAGATCAGGGAAATAGGTGTTAAAACCAATCGATTCAAGAACTCATTTTTTCCGAACGATATGCGAAAGTAATCGATTAGGAAAATAGAGTCATGGTGCATGTACACCCTGCCACACGCCGAAAGGCAGCTTGCAGGGTACTTACATAGACATAGACATGTTATGCCCCAACTTTAGTCTGCATAGGTTGGATTTGATCTGTAAGGAACTTATCCATCGTACACGTCGAGGCTAAGGTGCATTCGATTCGCATAGAATCTTGCTCCTCTGGGCAGAAAATGCGTCAAGGGAAACATAACCGATATATGAGGCAGAAAACGGGGGAAATGGTGCACGCTAAGAGATAGACAAGATACCACGTGGCTGCAGATACGGAGGTCGCTCATGCGGACTTCTTGGGTCAAAGAGTATCGAAGGTGATGGAGCAATAATTGCGTTGCAAGAGGAGCTTAGGGAGGACTCCGTCTTCGCTCCGTGCCTCTTCGCGAGGATGATGGCATTGTGGCTCTCTCGAAATACAGAGGGAAGGAGGTCCATTATCTCATTTCTTTTTATGAGATCGCCCACGGAGACTCTCTTCTCTCGCTCTGCTTGTCTCATTCGTTTATTCCTCGCTAGGAAAAGGGACTCGAACGCTTTAGACGAACGTGGGAGTCGCGAATGGAAGAGCACAGCCGTCCTCTTAGCAATTACCATCACCCAAACTGAGACGAATTTGCCGGGATAGGCCATCGGAGAGTATGCGATTTCCTGTGAAAGAACTGCAAACGGACGAACGTTAAAAATTCTGGGAGCGGACTCTGAGAGAATAAAGATTTGTGTCGGAATTCGGGTCACTGGATAATTGCTCTCGACAAAGAAGGGGAAGTGCATAAACGTGTATGCATGACTTCGCTCATAACAGGCCCCGTCCTCCGGATAATTGAAAGCTTCCATATACCCTGTTGATGCTAAAATCATACTACGACGAGTCAGAGATTTAATCGAAAGAGGAAATCAAATATCCATCCGTTCTATTATCACTTAGGAATGAGAATAGAAAAGTGAGCTTTTAAAGAAACCTCCGGAAATTTAATAATTTATCACGTTGATTTCATTATAAAATCATAAATTTAAGGAGCGAATGATTCTGATTTCTGAATTTTGAAAATGTTTTTGGAGTTTTAAATAGATTGCATAGGTAGTGAAATTATATCAAATTAAGCAGATCAAATTTAACATGTTCATATTAACATTCGCAATTTGATAAGTGTATTTATTGGAAAATATAACGATAAATGTGATAGAGTAAGGAAATATCGGTATAATCATTCACAATGAGTAATATTTCGGAACTTTCCATGGAAAAATGGATCGATACCTACATATCCATTTTCATACTATTCCGTGGAAACATGGAAATATCGATACGTAATTACTAAATACAATATGAAGTAAAGACATTTTTTCTCAACTGAAAATTGTTTAAACACTTCATGGATTCGGAAATCTCCGCAAAAGAATATCGAAAGAATATTCTTGAAAATGAGCGGATTGATTCTAACCGTTCCATAATCTGACTTCGGAGAAAATTACGTGCTGTTATGTTATGAAAACGTACCTCACGATAATATTTGTTATGCATACTTAGGTAAGAAGAACCGAATTGAGGTTAATGAAAAATTATTGACAAAAATATTACGATATAAATTCGAAAACGAATATCCTTGATACATAACGGAGTATCAGGTCTGCCAGCTTTAATCGAGTTAGGATATCTTTGCAGGCGAATGAATATTAGAAATAGTCGTTACGGATGAGTAATTTTCCACTGAATACTCAAAATCAAAGTCCTATTCACCGTGATGAATTGGAAAGAACAAATTAGTATGAAGGGTTATTTTAGAATCTATCGAAATAAATTTCCTATTCCTTTACTATTGATCGACTCATAGATTGGCAAAGCATGGCAAGATTTTTCAAAATTCATCTCCACAATCAAGATTAACCTTTCTCCTTTTCAGATGAGTTGAGGAGGTGTAACGCAAAGAAATGGTGTCATCACATAAATGCATGTAATGCCAACGTCATACGAAGATGTCACGCAAAAATATTTACATATTTGTGAAGGGCAAACACGAAGTCAATGGCCGTTTAAGATCTCCAAAGTTCAGGCATTCGTGAAAACAAACAATAAAACTTTCACGCTGGACCTTGATGAACTAGAGATATCAGCATTACGACACAGTGCAGTTAGCAACCGCAAAGATAGCTCTTTAAACCAAAACTGACATGGCTTAAAAGAATAGATTTCATTGTACATTTATACAATGATATTAGGGAAACTTTCCGGGATCAAGCGTTTTCTTACTACATGATAATTTGGATCTAAGAACGAATTCCATATAGCAATTGTTACAGCAATCTTTGCAATGAAAATAGCTTCTGACTAATCATCAGGTTCAATAAACGCTGAGGTGATTTAACAGCTAGAACGTAATTTCTACCTAAGAAGTGGAACGGCGCATTCCAAAAATACTCCGGGCGCTGCACCCAATTCAACCTTCTTCAATTTTAATTTCCTTCCAACCTCCCGAGGAGGGCGAAGAGAGCTTGCTATCAGAACCCGCAGGTGGAAGCACCATCCATTCACACACGTGCAAATGTTAAGAGGAAGCGAGCACCGGTGGAAAGTTAAAAAAGGCGGGAAGAGATGCGGAAAGAGGAAAAGAATACGAGTCGCCCAAAAAGACGAATGTTAAAAAATACAAACGCAAACATCACACGCATGCGCATGAGGGCGTAGGGTAAAAAAGCACGGCAACGGCCTCCCACGGCGCCAAAACAGAAAAACCAACATCCATCGGCCGCCCCCGTAGGTGGAAAAATAGGTTAAGGGCCGGGAGATATCAGGAAGGTAGCGCCGCGACTCACCATCATCGGCCAACAGAAGATCGGTGTCATCCCTAAGGTGCTTGGGCAGTTCAGTGAGCCCGCCTTCGATGGTGAAGGACGGAGTTTGTTCCTCGTTGGAGTCACCCTTTGGATCTCCCTCTCCTTCCCCTTCCCCGCCCCATTCCTCATCCTCCTCCTTCATACCCATTCTGTCCATCCTCTGCTTTACTTTCCCCATGAACTCGTTGACGAACCGTTCCTCCGTGACCGCGCAAGGCTCCGCATGCGACCCGGAGGAGCCGCCATCTTGCCCGCCCCACGCGGTCAATTTGATCACCTTTTGCTGTTTCCGTTCAGCCCTCTCCGCCACTTTGTTCATATACTCCATAT
Source organism: Ladona fulva (assembly GCA_000376725.2). Lineage (NCBI taxonomy): Eukaryota > Metazoa > Arthropoda > Insecta > Odonata > Libellulidae > Ladona > Ladona fulva. Next base: position 63,034 of record KZ308777.1, read on the forward strand.
ACATCTGCTGCCGAAATATCTCGCCCCCGATGATCGCAGGGGGCATGGACACCGGCCTCTTCCCATGCCTCCTCGACCCGCCCCCATCTCCCCCTCTGGAGGCGCCACCATTGACAGAATTCGTGGGTATTTCGATGGCAATGTCACCTTGCTTCGATATCCGGTATTTGTCGGCGTCAAACTGGCGCCTGCGCACTTCCACGACGCCCTCCGCGGGAATTCCTTCCGCCTCGCAGCCCTCCACCATCGACTCCGTCTTCTCCAAGTAGGAGGAGTGTCTCTTGGTGGTGGTGGTGGTCGTCGTCGTCGCCTCCGGCATTTTGCGCGGCCGCACGAATATTTCCAACTCTTCGACCTTTTCCTCCGGAGTTGGGGGAGATCTCCGGGGGCTACAACTCCCCGCGCCCGAGTCGCTAGGGGGAGACAGCCCCTCCCCTTCCTCCCCGGCAACCCCCGACCTCGCAAGGTTCAACCATTCCGAGAGCACTCGCGTCTTGAGACGGCGATGGTCGGAGGCCGCGGGAGCCCCGTCTTCATCGTGGCCAGTTCCCATCCCGACGCCCGCTCTCCCAACGGAGGAAGAAAGGGAATCGGCCGAGGAGGGGCGGATGTGCGGGGGGGTTGGGATGGGAGGGGGGGATCTTTCTACGGAAGGGGGAAAACCCTCCTCTTTCGCGGCCCCTTCCCCCAACAATATGGCCAGGAGCCTGCTCCCTCCCTCTTCGACCCTCCCCTCCGTGCCGCACCCCTCCGCGTGTATTTGCGCCCGTGACGTGTCTCCCGCTCCCTCCCCCTTTCCCTCGTGGTATCCCCTCCTCTCCAAGAATTTCACGTGCATGTCCAGAAGGCGCGCCGCTTGCTCAGGGGAAGGGGCGAAACCCTCGAGTTGCTTCGGCGTGAGGCAAATATTTACGGATCCATGTGTGGGCACCGGTACCCAGAGGGTCCGGTTCGCACTCTTTTCAACCTCCGCGCGGTCCGAAATAGAGGAGAGTGTTCGGTCGCGGGCTCCCCTTTCCTTCGCCGCGTGCATATGCCACCGCTCGCGCTCGGAGGTGTCTAATTCGGGATCGGTGGTGTTGCAGTATCCCTCCCCCTCTCCACCTCCTCCACCGACGCCCGACTCCTGTTCGCCCTGCGCCGTCGCCGGAGGGCGTCCTTCCGGGGACGGCGCGGGAGATCTACGCCACTCCCTCTCCGGCAATACCGGAGGGGTGCAAGTCCAGATTTCGCGGAGGATATCCAGTCCATACGGCAATCCAGCAACCCTTTTTAGGCAAAGCGTCAATAAACTCTCCGGTTTATTCGAATCGAAGGCCCTCATTATCTCCTCCGATTCGGATGCTGGGGAAAGGGGGCGTGGCGCCCCATCACCAGAAGCTTCTTCAACCTCCGTAACTTTCGCTTCCGAATCGTTTAGCATGTGCCTATTCTCACTTTCAAATCCTCCTTCTGCCGACTCGGGCTCAGATGGCTCCACTCCTTGTCCTTTGTCACACAAATTGTTCTCCTCTGGAATCAATCCCAGTTCCAACCCTTGGATGGATGTGAGATTAAGGGGGGTCGGGATGTCCTCTTTGACGCTCGCAACTCCCTCGGAAGACTCCGAGAGCGAACTGCATCTTTCTTGGATTGCGCCCATTTGGAACTCCAGCCCCCCGCAATCCTCATGTCCACCCACAAACCCCTTCCCACTCACTTCCTCATTACTGATCCTCGCCCCTTCTTCGCTTATCCCTACCTCGCCCAGTGGCACTGCACTTTCGTCTTTGAGCCCATCTTCCCCTACATTCTCCGCCTTTTCATCTCCAATTTCTCCCTCTCCTAACCTAAATGTTTTTTCCGCATTCCTCGATACATTTTCTTCTCCAACCACGCCATTTTCCTGACATTCCGTCGCACCCTCTTTCGCTCCACTTTCCTCTTCCCTTTCCTCTCCCTTATTTCCCTCTTTTTTCTCTTCTATTCTCTCTTGTACTTCAACCCTAGCTAATTCCTCTATAATCTCTTCCTCCATACTGTCCAAAACACCCCCTCTCAATCCCTCGCTAAAGACTTCATTATCTAAACTGCAACTTGCGTTACTTTCTTCGACTAATTCCACAATAATTCCATTCGTTTTTTCCTCAACTATATCCTCCATTCTTTCCCTCTTCTCCCGTTCCATTCTCTCCTCTCTCTCTTCCCTTTCTTCGTCCGATTCGGGGATTATGAACAGTTCCCTGCTTAGCCGCCTCTCAATATTCTCGCCTCTTTCACTTTCTTCCTCTCTCAATTCTATCACAACAATTCCCTCCTCATCACTCTTTTCGGATTCCTCCTCCCTCGCCGAGGAGTCCTCTTCCAACATAGTCACCGTCACCTCCTCCTCCCCCTCTTTCTCCTCCACGAACTCCTCCTCCCTCCACCCTTCTGCCCACTCCTCACATTTCTCTCCATCTTCCCCTTCTGCTTCGTAAATCCTCGCCAGAGTGTAAGAACCCTCACTTTCGCTTTCGGAATCCTCTCCGCACCCTCCAACACACGCACCAGAAGCTTCTTTTTCTTCAACGCCTTCTTTTCCCTTTACCTCTTCGTCAGCACTACTCTCTTCAGGAGTCCTAATCTCTTTCTGAGATCTTCCGACATCTTCCCTCTTTTCATCCCACTTCCCTCCGTCGTCGGAGTTTCCAGAATTTCTTTCCTCCTCGATAACTTCCAGAGACCCTCGCACTGCTGGAGGGAAAGTGTCCGCCCGACCCCTCCTTCTCCTCCTTGGAGACGGTCCCCCGGATCGGGAGTAAGATACGTGAGATCGCACCTGTACACCGTCCTCGAGGTGCATGCTTTGGAGGATGCGCCGAATATCGGCTTCCTCCGGCAGTCCTGGAAGCGGGGATCTTTCTTCCTCAAGAGAAAGACTGTCTTCATTCAATGTCGAATGCTTGAAATTTCCAGAGGCTTCTTGTGTTAGCAAAATGGTCGGCGGGGAAGGGGGAGGAGAAGAGAAAGGTAATGCGCCTAAGTGATGGAGAGGAAGAGGGGGGGTGGTGGAGACGTCATAGGACATGGAAGACCCTCCGGAGGGTGATAGGGATGGGGTGGTGTTGCAGTCCCCAAAGGGAAGAAGTCCCTCCAAAGATCCTTCCAAGTTGGGAACAGCCTCTGGTGGGAGGGGCAAGGGGGAGAGGGGTTGAGGGGGATTCGAAGGTTCTTCGGAAGAGAAGGCGGCAGGCGGAGGACTCGAGGGAGGGGTAGGCGAGGAGGACAAGGAGGAAAGATGCGGGAGATCGGACACAGGGTGGATGTCGCTTTGGTCCGAGGAGGTGGAGAAGGAGAACACGTCGCGCTGTTGTCCTAGTAAAGGAGGAGTGAAGGGCGGGGGAGGAAGTGGAGGAAGGTTAATGGAAGGGAAATCACCCTCTCCGACATCGGTAACGTCGGAAGGGGACGTTAACGGTTCGATGTCGCGTGGTTCGCCACAGGTAGCTTGGGCGAGGCCCGGAGTCAGCGATTCAACTCCGGACTGACCGCAGGGCGCTTCTTCACACTCCGGTGTGGATTTCGCAGGGGGTAACAAAGGAACAGCCACGCTGGTCAAGTGGCTCTCCGACTTCTTCCCGGGTATCACGATCTCAAACTCCGTGCTTCTCTCGTAATCCACGGGAGTAAACTCTTCTGCGATCTTCCACTCGACGCACTCGAATATGTAAGTAGCGACGGATTCTTTCAATTCTCCGATGGAAATCCTGGAGGAAGGGTTATTCTTTTCCTTCTCCACGGAGTTCCCAGTATGCAGAACTTCAATAGTCTCTTCTTTTACTTCTAATGGTTCTTGGACGAGAGAATATTGCATTTCACTCAGCGCGTCGCGAAGTTTTTCGTCTGCTTCGCTTCGATTCGGCTCCACTTCCTCTCGCGAGGAACTCTCCGGAGTATTCTCCGTCAAATTCCGTTCTTTCCCGAGGAAAGAATTCTCTTCGCATTTTTCTATTCGGGTGACGTCTATTACTCCCTTGTCCACTCCGCTGGTTTCGTCATCGCTTCTGTCAGCGACCACTGTCTCCCTCGCCATCTCGTGACATTCAGAATGTCCTTGAGTCATTCTCTCGCTCTCTTTTTCAGCTTCTTCTGTGACTTCCATCGCAATTGCTCTCCTTTCTTCTCCACCCGAAAACTTATCCGTTACCTCTACCACTGTTCTACTTCCTACACTCCCATTCGCATGTAATTCACCATATTTCTCCTCTTCTTCCGTGTTAATTCTTTCACTTTCCCCATAAATTTTATCTTCATTCCGCCGTATTGCGTCTTCCGCTCCTGCGTTGGTTCCCTCACCGAAACAAGAGACCTCTGACGGCGATTCCGTCTCATTCTCACTCCCCTGCTTTTGTTTTATTTTTTCCTCAGTTTCTCCCTGTTCTTTCCCTGATATATTACATCTTTGCGTTCCCGCCCTCAATTCTTCCCCCGCCTCTTCCTTTGTCTCCTTTGTTTGTCCTGCGTGTCTTCTTCTCTTCCCCACCGCGGTCACTACCGTTGCCTCCCCTTCCACCCCATTCTTCCGATTGCCTTCCGTTTTTCCTCCGCTTTCCTTTAATTCACCTCCACAGTTTCGTGCTTCTCGTTGCTTCCTCCTGCCCCCTTTTTCGGGACATTCTTCCAATTTCGCTCCCGAAGTGGAAGCGTCGAATGTTTTCCCCGAGCGATCCTCCGTACACTCTTCTGTTATCGTACCCTCGTTTCTAACTTCTTCACACCTTACATTAACTTCCACCGTTTCCTTACCACCTTCCAAAATAGCCGTCTTTTCTTCAGCCACCCTCTCCCCCACCACCCCCTCTTCCCCCCCTCTGCTTCGCCCTAAATCTTTCGATCGTTCGTCGATGCCATCGCCGCACACCTTAGCGTGCAATATCACCTCGTCGCACCCGCTCCCCGACGCCGGCGCCTTCTCGACTTCGGCGCCACCTGCCGGAGAGCGCGGAGACTTTCCGCGCTCTCCTCCGCTGCCGCTCTTACCTTCCGTCTCGCACCCGGAAGTGGCGCACCCGGCGGAAGCCTCAGACTCTTTCCCCGAGCCTTCCGCCCTAGCCCTTGCCCTCCTTCTCGCCCTAGCGCCCCTTTTGGCCCTCCGTGACCTTTGACCGGCGAACGCGTCTCCGTCTGGCGCCCCATCTTCCGCCTCCTCGCCCCTCTCTGCTTCTCTGGGGGCATCGGACGGTGGAGGCGGTGGAGAAGGCGGCTGAGGGGCTGTTCCGTTCTTTCGCCCCCTACCGCTCCTTCTTCCTGAAGGGCGCTCTGCCCCACGGCGAGAAACCGAAGGTTAGGGAATCTGTCGCTGCCGAGCGGCGGCTGTTTTTTTTCGTGCGCACACACCACACAAACGGACAGACAGACAGGGTGCAGAGGGGAAGTTCCCACGGTCCACTGCAGGAGGTTGGCGCGCGGCGAACGAGTCCGTGCATCAGCGAAAGAATATTCAGGAATGATTGCCCGAGCAAAAACTTCGTCCAATTTAGGCGCTCTAAGAATACTTATCCATGATTTTAGGAGTGTTTCTTTTCTAACCACTGAAGTGAATTCCCTTTATAGCGTCTCTTATCCTCCTTACTTCGAAGAGAATTGTCTCATTAGCACATTTTCTCTCTACGTCTCAATGCATTACGTGGGGTTGGTAAAGAAACAAAACTTCGCATTTTCCACAGAAGATGAAGAGGATACTACTGTGGAACCAGAGGCGTAGCCAAGGGGGTGGTTTTGAGAGTTCAAACCCCTCCATGAGAACAGATCCAAGAATAAACGATAGCATGCGAGAGGATAGTCTTTCGTAACTACGCCATACAAAAACCGATATTATGCGAGAGGATAGTAACTACGCCATAAAAAACCGTTGGAGATTCGCAGGGGTATATATGTTAAAATAAATCAGTTTCAATTTTCATTAGATTTTAGAAGGAATTATTCTTGCCCCTGCGTTGTAGGCAATGCTATACTAATGCAATGCTAATTACTCCATGGCTCTAAACCCCTATGTATCGTACAAATCTTGGCCACGCCCCTGTGTGGAACATACGAAGTTTTGTTTCTTTACCTTCTTGGTATGGTCTACTACGAAGTCCAGCCGTAGCATATTAATTTTATGTGCAGATATTTCACTGAGACGCCTAATGATTTCTACATAAACGTAAAGAGAAAAGTAGTCTAAACTCAAAAAAATCAGTTGAATCAAAAACGAAATGACGGAATTGATCTAGTATTACGCCAAATTTTCTTTGACAACTGAAAACCTTCACAACATCGGGATTATCGAAGGCCATAAAAGTGGAAATGCAACGAATAAATTAGATTCTACAGGTTTATTCGATAAAATCGGTCCAGCAATGAACGCTTTAGTGATTTTTCCTCAAGAAGTTTAAACTTCAGAAAACGTCAAGAAATCTATGATGAATTCATGAATGGAGAGTTAACTGGTCCGGCATGAATAAAATAAAATGTACGGTAGGACGAAGGCTGCCGGATAGCCAAGTGGGCAACGTTTTCGACTTCGGTGAAAGCTGTTCCGGGTTTGAATCCCGGTGGGGTCCTACGAGCAAAATATCTGACCGAAGTTGCCGAAGCACTTTAAACATTATTACTACTACTGTAGTAGGATGAAACTTCAGAAAATTTACCTCAAATTCTAAGGACGATGCGTTTAACTAGACAATTCGTTTAAATTATTAACCATAGAGAGCAGTTACATGAATTTTTCTTTGGATATGGGTTTCTCAGAACGAATCATATCCATTGTAATTTGACATTTTGTGAAATTCCGATAGAAGAAAATTTTGCAAGCACTACGTGATTTGTTAGCTTCAATTTCACACGAAAACGGGCAGCCAAAAACAATTAAAAACATCACTTATCCATAAGGGAATCTTCCGGGACTCAAATTTACTACATAAAGCAAGGAATGAAAATAATTTCCAGAAAATGTTGTCTGTAAATTAAATATCAACGTTTATGCTAAAAAAAGTTAATGGATGTTTTATTTTTGGCCATTGGCTTTAAAAGTATATTTACAATATTGCTACCATGGAAACTTTCTGAAAATATAAGGAGGTCCATGCATTATGACAGTAAAGTCCGTCATGAGAGATCATGCACTTCGAAAACTAATTCCTACGAACACCAATAAGGGAAATGGGGAGCCAAACTTTCATGATTTTGTAATTATCGATAATATTTCTGCATGGCTTCTTCGGAATGATGATATGAGACATAGTTCACTACTCAAAATTCCTGATTAGTAGGAGGTGACCTAAGTAGGGAAGTAATTCCCAACCGGTGGGACTAATTCTACTAGTGGAACTTCAGAACCTATATATTATTGGGCTCGAGCAGGTTATTTTATTCTTTTCGCTTGTTACTGTTCTAAAACGTCGCTTGATTGAAATAAATCTTCCGTTAGTCTCACTACTATTTATCAACAAACCAAGAATTAAAAATATTACATGTTTCAGTGAAAATATTACATCTGTCAGCGAAACAAAATCTTTGTAAAATGGTGGGATTTGGTTGTATTGAGAATATGAAAAGAGGACATAAAGATTGGAAAACAATGATCTCGAAGGTTTGAAGTCGATATTAAGGAGTCAATTGAAACTACAAGGCGCTGTAACTAGTGTAAACATATAATAATGGAATGAACTTTCAACTACTTCTCAAACTATAAAATAAACGCATATAAGAATATGACTTTTTACTTTATTACAAATTTATACAAATATTCCACCTTCTTCCTTCAAAGAAGCTTACTCCTGCCAAGCTCTCATGATATAAACATCTATATACACTTTTGATGAATTATAATGATGACATACTGTTGATATTCTCTGGCATACCGCTTTAAGGTTTAACTGTACGTTATGAATGTTAAATTGAAATGAAATAATTGTGTTATTATAGGTTCAGATTCTTTAAACCAAGATTTGTGTAAGGAATCAAATTCCCAAAAGTAGACTAAGTTGAGGACACAGAAGGGAGGCAAAACCAACGTAAAAGCAATATTGATTTGCAAACCATGCTTGGGTTTCAATTTTCATTCTACGAATCTATATAAATTACCTAGGAACAAGAATGAACCTCTATGATGAAAAATGATTGAAATACATCTTTCCTGGGCCGATGAATAAATGAGGACGAAATATTTCCATCAAGATTTACGTGATTCTATTGCTCTAAAACTGGTTGACCCCTGGAGAGCCAATAGGTAACGGGTTCACCTATGATGACTGCGATTATAATAATAATAATAATAATAAATCGACTTTATTTCAGGGCGAGATTGAGACTAGTAAGTCTCTTCTTACATCTAACCCTAAAGCGATTCGGAGTTGGATTCCTGGTGGTGGCCGACAAAAGTGCAAAACGAAATCAGCTGTCGTACATTTATGAACAGTATGTATATCTGCACCTATCAAATTTGATTAAATGTATTGCGCCACTATATACGAGCATTATATATTATCATCAGTACTCGTATACTATGGCTCTTTTATAATTCAAATTTAATGATTAAGAAGTATGACCAAACGAAGACTGAGTGAGACATGTCGGTTACGGAGACCAATACTTTTGACCTGGCGATCATAGCTTTTCTTATCAACTTTCAAAATATTTATATCATACAATTTTACTATGGCTTCAGTAAGTACGTGGTATCATAAAAAATTAATTTGAAGTGCAAAATACCTAGAAAATTCTAAATATCCACGTTTATATGCGTGCATTAATATCCACGTCTGCAGCATACCAGTGAAGTCCTTGACGAAGAAAGGGACGACAAAAGACACGCAATTGAACAGAGGACGTGATGCGGAAATAAACTCTGAGACAATGTGCACTGTAGTAAGAGAAATAAACAACCGATCACGCGACTATTTCACGGAAGAACACGCATTGCAAGGCGATGCAAGAACTCTTTCGCCGCTCGCTATCCCACAATCCCATTCGTGTCGCAGTCGAAGAGCAGTGAAACGATTATAACGCCATACAGGTGTTCTGTTACGTACACAGTTCAGTATCAGTATGAAATCTCAAAAGAATTTTTAGCCCACTTCACACTAATTTTCGAAGTCTGCAAAGCCTACTTTCATAATTGTACAATAAATCACTCCTTAAGATTATCTCACTTAAATACGTAGATATTAAAAGAAGTTTCAATTTCTTTTCTGTAAGTAATTTTTAAAAAAGTTGTATGAAAAATTTAACTTTTAGAACTGAGTATGAATGATAAATTAAGCAAAACTTTCCAATGGCGAATTGCAATTCCAAGCCAACAGAAAAATTATTTTTTTAATAAAAATACCTTATAAACTTTATTAACTTCTGTATGACGTTATAACATAATCACAGCATAATTTTCACACCTATCTACCGTTACTAAACATATAAAAACACCTATTACTTTCTCATATTTCCATAATATCATTTTAACACATGCGATTAAGCACCGTTCGTCATCTTTCACGTTTATTAGTAATTAAATGAAGGCAGGCATGTACGACGTTAAAAAACGCACAATCCTATCAAACAGAATGTTTGGGAAAACGAAAACCAATATAGTCATTCAGTATATTGCAAAAAACATGCTTAAAATAATCACTCCATAGCAATGTCAGTACATACCAATGTTAGATAGGGAAAAACAAGGTGATGAGAAACTAACGGATTCCAATCACTAACAGGGGATTTCAAACTCATTCTCCGCCAGATTCAATTAAGTTTCCCAAGATTAAATAGAATTAAAATTGAGCGGATCCTTGTAGCTATCCAATATCTACTTTAAATTTAAAACGATATCCTCCTTTTGTGTGGCTTCGGTATCCGCAGTGAGCCCAATTCCTCCTAGAAATTCGTTAAGTATCCCGATCGTTTCTTTAAACTCTTTCAAACTGGCTTAAGGTTTCCACTTTCATATTCGCGTGAATGCAACATTTTTAAGGATTAGAAACTATTGGACGGACATTCTTCGAGCGAATTTTTCTATTTTTATGGCTTCGAATGCTAGCATTTAAACAGATGAGCTACGGAAAAGCAAAGCCTTACAAGGTTTTTCAATGGGCAGGAGATTCTGCCAGATAAATCAAATTAAGACCGATTTCGACAACTAACTTTCTAGAAATACTTAACTGGATTTTTTAAAGGACTTACTTCTTTGGAAAAGTAAACGTTTGGGAAAGAGAATGTCTCCGGTTTAAAATCCGGTTAAAGATCGTTACACCTCGTTAAAGTAAACAATTTTAAGCATAAAATAAGACGCGTCTTGAGTTATAACGAAAAGCAATCGCTAGTCACAAAGATATCTTATAATATAGGGGATATAACGATTTTAGATACATATGCCCATGAAAATATGTAAGATCTCTATTGCTACAATTGTATGGATGCCAAACCAGTAACTATTCTTATTCTGTTACATCCCTGACAAAGTCATCAAAACGACAGATAATAAGATGGCAGATAAACAAGATGTACGATGAATAAAAGAGGCCTTAATAGAGAGGTAATCCATTACAATGTCGAAGAAAAATAGATGCACATATACATATTTTGCACCACTTCTACTGCGGCGTAAAGTATAAATATAAAAGTTAGCTACATCTACTTCCAGAAAGATGTTTTGTACATACATCATTAATGTAGTCCATTCTCTACAAGATGAATATTATTTTTGAGCACCAAACTATTCCGCAAACTATCAAATGATACTAAAACATTAAACTGTAATATTTCTACCTCGAATAGTTGGGTCTGTAGAATCAATTTCCGATCTGCTTCGAGTGGGTTTAATATCCAATATTCACCAAGATAAAAGCTTGCTTCTAATATCGTTAGAAATGGAAACTTAATCCCTACTTTAAACTATAGCCCTACTTTGCCTAATGCAGGGGTGGGGAACAATTTTTCACAAGAAGAGCGCATAAGATAAATTAAGTCGCACTTACGTGACTACTGCCAAATTTCAAATAGTTAAACGCAAAATTCCACGGATATAAGAGAATATAATCGCTTAATAAACTAAAAGAGAATATATTCCATTGCATTTTCATTTGATTTGAAGACAATATTGGAAATAGAGTTAAATAAGAACGTGCTAGAACGTGCAAAGAAAGTAAAGAAAAGACCGCAGGATACTCGCATCTGGGCTAAAACTGCCAAATCCGGAAAGATTTGTAATTTGCTACGCAAGGCTGCAATTACCGATAGTATTCTTCCTTTCGGTAGGTTTATGATCCATATAATACTCTCTACTGAATACACTTTCTCTCTACTGAATATTCTTTCAAAATGTGTGATTTAAAACTTGTAATCGAGTTCCACACTTCCTTCACAAAGAACCCGTGGATTACTTTTAATAATAATAATAATTAAGTCTTTATTTAGGCGAATTTTGGTCTATTGAGACCACTCTTACAATTAACCTAAAGAAACAGAAACTTTTAGGAATAATGTTTGCGATAACTGTCAAAACACATAAATCGCACACCTTTTCTTCGCATGTTCATCAGAATTTATAGTTCAAACGCCAAGTCTCCACTATTTCTGTGTCATAAATACTGTATTTTATCTAAAGTAACCACGTAAGAGGTTCAAATTTTCAATTCTTTAATTTCCAGAAATTAATTTTCGACAACAGGTGCTTAAGAGATTTCATAGATGAAATATAATCACCGATCTCTTTACTCTCATGTTTCTGTACCTCAAGAAGCTCTGTATGAATAGATAAATTGAGCAAATAATTAGCCAAGAATACCTACACAATATTGCTGTTTACTGCATATCTGACATCGAAGAAATCTTTACTATAATCAGAGACGCTCAATTTAAGACACAATGTAAAGCATAGGATTTGAGTCTGATTTATTCGAGTTAAATACCAAGCAACAACTTTAACTGAAAATTTAATTTTAAGGAAAGAAAACTTCACGAAAATATTAACCGTAAAAAGGAATTTTAACCGATATTGGAGATAACTAGTCGAAATATTTCCTTTCATTCCACAACTGTAAATTAAATTTAATGAAAATCAAAATAAAATTCAAAACCTACGCCATTCTTCTGTAATGAGGTTTACATAAAAGTATAAAATGATAAGAGTTCTCAGCCCAAGACTTCCGAATCATAGTATAATAAAAAAAGAGGAAAAAGATTTCCCAATCCCACCAAAGGAGCTTTGAGTCTCTTATTACGGAACATCATTGAGTCAAGGCCGAACAGGTTGATTTTATCACGAAAAGAATTGGTTTCGATAAAATTTTCTCTAAAAGTGACCTTCTCATCAAGTACCCTCTAAAGGGTTCAAGGGTACAGAGTGATGCAATCTTAAATCGGAAATCGATATGAAGGAATCTTTTAAGTTTTGAGGTATTTCCATATTAAGAGGGCTTTAAGATTATCCATTAATAAATGGCAAGAAGACCGAATAGCATTGGAAGCGTTTCGCAAATTTTTAGTATTACTCACAATGGCAGTACCTGATTTCTGTTTACATCCTAAAGTAAGAAGGCCGAAGAAAGATATACTGTGGCAAAATCAATATCTATTTCTGTAACGACTGAATTCTCACAAAGGAATCATGACTACCACCTGGTCTGGAGCCTATCTGTAGTCCAATCGAACAAATAAATTTCCAGAAATATTTTTCTGTTGGATTCCTGCATTACTTCGCGATAAAAGCGGTATGGTTTGAGTGCTATTGAAGGCCATTAACATGAATAAAGAGTGACCATCTCAGGAGTAGAGTTTAACGCTTAATATTCAGCATATCCCAGTAGCGAGTTGTCTTGAAGGAGATAGTTCATATGACCTCACCGTCAACACAGAAAAATACGTCAAAGGGTAAATCAAAGCTCAAAATATATCGACATCAAAGTTCTTCATCGGGGGAAGGAACGGATTTAAGCTATCAGAGGCCCAAGATGCAATGGTCGGATAGAGCCCCATTCATCAGAGTAGAAAATTAACTAAAATACCTTTTTTTATAAAATACGCAGGAGTTCGTACCAAAGATAACTATTTAGCTTAACTTAGAAGAAAACATACGAGCTATTTATTTAAAAGTAGTATGTTCATCGATTATAAAAAGTGATAGGTACACATTACATTATCAAGAGACAAATTGTAATGTAGATCCATTATGAAGAATCATTAACAGATACTATACAGCATCATTTTTGAAGTAAAATAAAACAAGAATACATGAATTTGCCGTGCCTCTATTAAACATAGGAAAAGGAAATTGAGGATATCTAACTACTATCTTATGGAGGCCCTCTATGAGGATAAGGCCCTCACCTAGCGCCTAGTGAGCCAGATTATAAATCCGCCCCTGATCGGGGGAGTAAATGGAATGCTGAGAGGTGGTTTCCAACAGACGAGCTCCCGATTAGCCAAGTAGGCAACGAGTTCGACTTCGGTGAAAGCGGTCCCGGGTTCGATTCCCGGCGGGGGCCTACGTGTGAGATGACCTAAGCTGTCGAAGCACTTTTAACAATACTACTACTACTTCCGACAGACTATCCCCAACCATGGATGTTAAATGCATATCTCTCACTTAAGCACAGGCGTGCATAACATACGGCCAGCGGGCCGCATGCGTCTCGCTTGAGTTCAGTATTCGGCCCGTGATAAAAACAGACTTCAAAACTTCTTCATCTGCAGACCGCGATTATATTTTTTATATCCACGCCGCCCTTCCCTTCTTGTAAGCAGTGTAGGCTTGTTCTAGTTGGCGAAAGTCAATGAGAGAGGTGCCGAAATAACTTTTAACAAAGTTAAAAAACGGGATTTACAAAGGAACTAGCAAATTTTTTCAAGTTTCCTTCCTTGCGAATCCGATAATAGTCCGACAATCTCACCCATCGGTACTATTTGCGGGAAAGGGTCCCCGAACACGCGAGGCGATCCTCCATTCGATTGGGGTTATATAAACCGCAGAAATAAGCTTCGAGGATTTAGGGTGTCAGCACAACCATTTTGTTAGGTGTTAATCATTGGCACAAGTGTTAGGCTTATGGTTAACAGCCAGTAGAATCCGATAAGTGATGTTTAGTGTCAATCCACACGTGAGAGAGTTAAGACAAAAGTGAAAATGAAATGCGAGCGGAACTCACCTTTCTGCGATTGCTGTGCTTCCGGTTTGGAGGCGCTGACGTCGTTCGCGTTGTTAGTCTCCCCACCTGCACAAACAAAACAGAACGGTTCAGCAAGTGAAGGCCTGCCTTAGTTATGGAATTCGTCAGATAATCCCTTCACGTAAGGAACGGGTTTACTCAGGGGATTTATCCGAGACATCCTGAGGTTCATCGGTAATCCAGAGAACGGAGAAGATAAGAAGAGCTTAAAGAGAATCCTCTCAAACATGGATACGAACGGCAACAAGATTTAAAACTGAATAATCTACTGCCGCTAACACCAATATACGAATCATTGAAATAACAGAGATTAGTGTCAATTTCGTTCAAAATTCCTTTTTGCTTAGGGTATAAGTATAGAGGCTCAGCAACTTAATGGTATTTATGTAAATAAATACAGTAAAATAATGTGATTTGCTCGCGAAATTACGAAATGAAAGACATATTTAACCTTTATGGTCCAGTCTATATTCTCTAAAAAAATTTACCTGGTTGTTCAATTTTAGACTTCGATTCAGTATGTATGTATGTGAACAAGCATGTTTTTAAATAATTGAAGTTTTAGCTATACATTATTTTTAGGCGCGATATAATACACACAGTAATAATTAGTAATAGTAACAAAGTTTGAGTCACTACGATATATATAAAATAATCTCAATGACATGATCAATCACGGATATAAACATGATATAACCACTAAATGTTCACTCATTTCAGCTAGTCATTGCTAATACAGTTACAAAAACTTCGTAATAGAAGTATTAGGACTAGTGTCATGCCAAAAAATGCATCTACGTAGAAAACACAAAACAAATAATTTATTACATGTACGAAACCTCCAATTAAATGCACTTCTCTTAAAACCCACACTCATTAGTGAGGTGTGGTCTTGAGGAAATCCATCATGCAGAAGAGAGGCGTCGTAATTTTTCCACAGAAATATTTTCATTTAGTGGCTAACACGGCCAGGCTTTGACGAATAATGATGATGACGATTATTCGTCGAAACCTTGTCGATTTAGTCATTAAATGAAAATATTACTGCGGAAGAAGTACAACGCCTCTCTTCATTCTAAAAAAATCTGAAGTGACATAGCTAGGAGTGGGAAGAGACATTGAGGAAAGTTGAGACTAAATTGGTTGTGAAACGTTTCTTGCATGATTCTATCAAGGAAAAAGTTTATGATATTCTCAAACAATCCTACACCTACAAATTAAGCCATAACTGTTCTTTGATATTGCGAAAGATAAATTGCAGCGTTAGAAATTAGTATGTATACATATTTGTAGATGTATATATTTTACATACGTCCTCAGACCATTACACATAGACATTCATCCATTAGGACTGGAATGTAATAAAATTAGAGCTATAGACGCATTTCCTCGGACGTGGTGGAGAGGTAGGAAATGCACAATTCAAAGGGCGACAAACACGAGGAGCGGTTAAAAGCCCATCAACAAGGAGACGCGTCCGCCACAGACCTTGTTAAAGGCGAAGTGCCAATAGCGCTGTCTCTTCTCCAATTCACAGACGGAATTTCTCTTCACTCCGCCAAATAAAAACGAGAGAGGCGCAAGGACGGGATCCGGATATTTCCCCGCACTACCGAAGCAAACAAAAACACACCGGCGAGGATATCTTCCCAAGGAAAAGAATCACATCCCTCTTCAGCTTTGATGTGGAGAGGCTGCAAACAGTTGACTCCTTCCCGACGGTTAGCTAAGGACTGTCTAGTTAGCGCCCGCGACGGCGGGTCGTACAACCGATACATTAATGGAGCCCATTTCCCCTCTTCACATCTCCCACACCGCAACACCCCTTCGTGCATCCACCCTCCCGAGCCTCTCCTCTTTCCTCCCCGGTTTTGCCCCCGCGGTTCCCCGGATTCCCACCCTCTGCCCCCCAGGCGACCACACTGAATTTATTCACATGTGCATATGTATACCTTCCGCTGATACGCTACGCCCAGCTTCGCTTTTACCGGCGTCCTCACCACTCCCAGCAGTCACTCCGATGGCCACATCCGCGTTCCGGAACCCTAACCATCGGAGGGGAGGCAACAATGGAGCCCCCCCACCCGCAATCCATTATGCGATCCTCCCCTCTGCCTTTTTTCGTGAGGGAGGGGCGAAAAAAGGGGAGGAATGCGAGGGGGAGGTTAGGAATGGGCGTGTCTCCTTTCCCACTGAAAACGCCACCCCAATTACTTCCACCCCCACCGCCCCCGACTCTGCAACAATGGAAAGCAGTAAAATTCGGTCACCGTGGGTTGCGGGAGAGACCGTTCGTTCTTGAGAGGATTCGCCCGATTCCGATGCCGTTCTCCGTGTCACGAGACAGAATTCGGTTGATATCATCGGCGATTATAGTCGTTTTTTAACGGTGGTTGACGCAGCGCGCGTTGGAGGAAAGAGGCTTCAGGCGGTTGTGGTGGGAGTTGTAATGAGGATGAGGTGAGACGCTATGACTGCATCTCCAATATCTTCCACGCCAAATACTTTTTTAATACGAGGAACTAAAAGTAGCCATTACGACTGCGAAGTTCTCGGTGATGACGAAGACCTCCACCAATGAAAACACCAATTTTTTAAATTGTAAACGCTGTTTTTATCCAACGTGCTTGAGCAGCGCAAAATCACAAAGAAAATCAACCCCTATAAACTATATTCCTGCCGGAGTAATAACCGTAAATGTCGCGAAAATAATGTTTGACTTAATAGCAAATATTGGGTATAAGTCAAATAAAAACTATTTCTGGTAAATTACTGAATAAATTGTTGGCTACTTCAAAGATAGTACAAGTCTGCTTTTTCTCAGTTAGTATACCACGCTTTTTAGTTAGTTCGTTTTAGCATGGTAAAATAACTAAGCTAAATCTTCAAAGTTAAGGGTTCTTCGATTGAATTTAGTTCGTTTTACTTTTACTATTTAAAAGAGAATTTCACCAAATTTATTACCTAAAATTATGTAAAAATGGCTACTTGAATGCAGTCAATAGGTAATCAGTTTGAGTAATTCAAATTCATTGAATTCAAATAATACTAATTAAATCAAATATTTTATTATAATTAATAATAATATCATACCCTTACCTTGGAATAATGACCTAAAACTGCAGAATTAATCGATAATTATGAATGTAAACTGTGTGCATTTGTTATTTAAATTTAGATTCAATGGTATACAAAGGGTATAAGGTACAGTAGCGATTATCTATTGTGTATTTTTTTATTTTTGTATAATTATATAATATGTGATTAAGCTTCCACCAGAATTGTCTAACCGCGGCGGAAATTTGTAAATAAATAAATAGTAAATACCAAACAATCGAAGCCTACAGTAAATATGACGAAGTTTAAGGCTAGATTTATGGAAATGCACTAAAATCTGTGTGTGTATGCCTGTAAACGTGAAAATTGTTTTCATTGAGGATTTTTTTTTAATTTTGGAATAATTTACAATCATTTTCTTTCTCCACGAGTAAAATTCAATCGCTTGTCAATGTTTACAGAAAAAGATATATTTTTGCATAAAAGTCAATAGCTATAACAATTTACTACGTTAAAACTGTTTACCCTTATCATGTTCCCAAAGGAGCGCTTATTTATTTGATAAACCATTTATTCACGAAACGGGATCTTTTACGGCAGAATTAAAAAAGAGAATATTGAGCAACGTTATTCTAAATTTAGTTCATAAAAGGGATGCACGGATGAAAGGAGCCTGGGGACGTAATCTGAACGAGTTCCTTCCAAATGAGAGGCATAATTTACGGTAAAAGAGATTTTAAAATCAAGTTTTGACGTCCTTTCCGAAACTTCTTCGTTTTTGGAACCTTCGCGAGATTATCTCGCTCGCCTAACTGCCTGCAGCTGCGGTTGGGAAGGTTAACTTCTTGGGGTTACTGTGGTGATATATCATGCTCTCTTTTGAAATTCTTATCTTCCCTTGCAGACCGCAATGTCCCTGCTCAACTCCCACCGCCTGGATTAAACGTAATTTTTCCGACCTCGCGAACATCTTCCGCAACTAAAAATTGCTCTCGAATTCCCTCGTGGTTCACGACCCACAGTTTTTTGGGCTTACGTAATACCTTAAGCTCGCTGGATGGGCGATATGGGGACAGTTTTAGACTGTAATGGACAAAGGTTATCGTGGCCTTGGAAAGGGGCAGCTTCTAAAAACGAACAGATACCAGGAAAGTTGACAGACTTTCATCTATGTAAAGAGGCAAGTGCATTTTTAAAAGAATGCAAAGAGATCTTATACATTTTTAAGGGTTAATAAATCAGCTAAATTTAAGCTAATGTAAAATTAGCATAAGTAAAACTTCCTTTTAAAGCAGATTAATTTTTCGATAATCACACTTTCGTTGTATTATTGATTCACAACTTTCCAAGCGGGAAGAATTGAGTTGAATCCATCTAATGACTGCTCTAGGAGATTGAAGGAAGCAAGACTTCAACGATATATGTTTACCTTTAACTAGTGAATATTTACCCACAAAATTATCCATAAAAATCGGCCTACTAATCGTCAAACAAATACGCTTGCTGATAACCAGTATTATAAAAGAAATTTTGAATGAATTTGATATAATTTTAGTTCAACTCCCAGTACCTCTTTCTTTCTACCTGTAATGACTAAGGGTTATCTTTTAAGTAAGAAGAGACTGATTTTCTCAATCTCGTCCATAAATAAAGACGAGTTATTATTATCATTATTAATATCTAAAAATTATAAAAGTTAAAATTCCTTACATTTACTAAAGGGTTCCATTTTTCGTATCTATTATTCAATAGCGAATCGTTTGTATCAATCAGTATTATTTAAACTCATTAAATTTCAATAACTTAAAACTAATTACCTACTGATCGTTTTCTAGTAGCCATTTTTATATAAACTTTAGATATTAAATTTAGTGGAATTCCCTATTAAAAATTCTATTATAAACGCAAAAAAGAAACAATACGTAATATCCCCATAACCTAAGGTTAAGATTATTTTAATTTACCGATGAAATTGACTAATGATCCTTGCTCAACGTTATCTAAGGCATTATTCGTGATTATTTCTAATACGTTAGGACCATGATGTAACAGTGGATTTTTTTCAGTTTGGCCTAGCTGCCAAAAAATAATAACAGCTTCTTTAATGAAAGCATAAAGACCACAGTTACACCCATTTTAATAATTACTATTCATTACGAACACAAACACCATTCCCTAGCAGAAAAAAATCCAGCTAGCCGGTACTCGAACCCGGGACCTTGAGAGAAAGCAGTTTAGTTGGAAATATAAATATTTCCAACTAAACTGTATCATAAGGGATTCGGAGCCGAAAATTCTCCGTTAAAGAAGAATGAAGAGAGAAGTTGATGGATAAGAAAGTAAAATATAAAAAAAATATTTAGAGGATATTATACATAAATTTCGTCTGTAAGGGTTGTTCAAATAATTCAGATCAAATCTATAGTTTCAGCCTCGTTATTTCATAGTAATACCAAAATGTATAACAGTATAATTAATAATAACATCACATCTTTGTGATGCCATGATCTATTAAATATATGTTCACGGTTGAGGAGAAGGAACTAAAATGACGTCTTTTGGGGAACAGAGGTGGGGAGACCAATTGAAAATGAGTAAGTTAAAGCTACACATCTTTGATTGGTACCTGTGTTATCGGAATTATCTGTATACTTGGAGACGATCATTATCTCCCTGGAGTTCCGTGAGAAATAAATCTCTCTCAATTCTGTGTTGCCATGTGTAATGCATTGCTTTTCTTGCTATACCGATATCGACCCCTCAGGAGTCTTAATGATATTGCTAGTGGTCGATTCAAGTTTTGGAACCAATTAGAGGCCGGTGGAACAATATAAATTAAAATTTACCGATATGGTAATTATAAAAGGAATAAAAAGAATACATTACACTTGGCAACATGCGTTGAGAGAGACTGACTTTTCATGAAACTCTAGGGAGATGTCTTAGAATGTACAGGTAAGTCACTTTTATATACTTACCCTAGACAAGTCTCCATCCCCACACACAAATATACGTAATTTTTCTAGCCTCTCCTCCTCCGCCGATAAATAGACCATAGTTTAAATTTAACTGTTATTCTTATTCGTATGAAACAGTAGATCGGTCTACAAAAACCAATAGCCTCCGCTCCAGGAGACGACAATGACACAATATCCAGAGTATTGAACTTTTTTTTTAAGCAAAGTGTAGTCTTTAAAAAACTTTGATCACGTCCCCGAAACAGAGATCGTAAATTCATCTATACTCGGATAGGCATGAGTAGCTTTTCTACACCTTTTTATCTTTTAAAATACTATGTTTAATCGCCCACTCTACCTTAAAACTAAGTTAGCACTAACCGCCTTTAACGCGATTATGTGGTCACTATGACACCACTAAGATGCAACAGAGAGATTTCAACCTAAACAAGTAAATGTTGCAATATAACCTAAGCTTTCGACGCATATTAAACAATAAACAACAGTATTTAGTTGGAAGGAAAAGAACTTTGTACTTTTTCCACGGGATTTTAATACAGACACGACCAGGTTTCAGCGAATGATCGCCATCACCACCTGATAATGAAAAAGTAAAAAAGTCTCTTTTCCTTCAAACATGGAGTATTTTTTCAAAACATTGCCAATATCTGTGAATTTTACATAGTATTTAGGTTAAATCATCAAAGGGAAACGGCGAAATGCGAATGGAGGTAAAATAGCTGTGAAAAGCGGAGAGTGATCATAGGAAAAGCGGGAATAGATGAGAGAGGGGATATGGGCGGTTTTAGGAAATGTCTTGGTTTAATTGAGAAATGCGGATCGGAATGAGAGACTGAATGGAACGCATTGGCCGTGACTTACTCCTACGCCCTCGACAACAATGAGAAGCGGCGAAGAGCACCGCGCCTCCCCCTCACCGCTCTTCCTCTCCCGCGGAAAGTCACACGTGCCCATGGAAACCGTGTTTACTAAACAAGTCCTACTTTTTCGGAAGACTTCAACTCGCCGGAAACTGCTATCCCTAGCACAGGAATTCCAATAATATTTATAAACACTCCTCTTCGAAAAGTTTCCTTATATTTCATCGGAGAATATTTCCTTTAGGTTTCCGAAGTAATAGAAATTCTCTCTGTCTGTGTTCCATAAAGCGACTCTTCGTGGCAATATCCGGGATCAATGATAAAGGTTATCCAACAGTTTTTGAAAGATCGTCTTTTCTGCGAAAAGAATAATCAGGTCTTTACGTGAAGATGGAACACATTTTAGGTGAAAGTGTAACAGTGACTTCAAGGCTTTTAAGATGTAATTATGAATGGATTGGATTAGCAGAATAGAGAACTGAATATTGCTTGTATGAAGGTTTGAATTAAGAATATATGAGCCTGTAAAGTAGTCACACGGAAGGCCGTTTGGGACCTTATCCCCTCTGCCATAAGCTACGATTAGCTAGGAGAGGGAAATTAGGCTTACTAGGTAAGATGAGGAGTGAGGTAGTTTGCCCTTGCTTCCCTCACTGAGCCAGAATGCTATAAGCAGAACAAGGCCGCGTTAGTGAAGCACAATTCTACAAGTAACAGTTTTCGCAACAATACATAAGGAGAAACCTTAATTAATGCCATTATTCAGCATAATTCAAGCCTCAGTAGCTTTCATATCATCACAGCCCTGAACAAGACTGAGACAAAAGTATATAAAATATACATTTTCCGCTCTCCCGTACCAAAAGACAAAAGATAAATATTTCAGTCATCAAGACATGGCAATAGGACCTATAGTACACAGTACTGAATATTAATTAAAACCTTTCTCTAGCTCAGGAAACAAAACTAATTCTACGCATTTGCCAGTTATTATTTCATAAAATGATATATGGACAGGGAAAATTAAATCTTTCATAAAATGGACATAATGTCCTCCCAGGAGCTGAGAAGGTCGTTAATTGCTTTCGATCTCTTGAGAAATTTAAAAGTTTGAAAAACATGATGAAATCAGTGAGAAATTTAGTGCAAGCGGTACGAAATACGAACCTTAATGTATTTTATAGTCTACAAATACTTTTCCCATATCCTTGGAATACACACAGATAGATAGAGGAGGCCGTCCCCTCTATAGGAATTCAACTTGTCATACTTATCGTACTGAATCTGTAATATTTGATAAAATCAACATGCGTTGGCAGGACATCCTGAAAAGCTTGTGCCATTTAACGAAGTTCTCGTTGAACATAAGATCACCATCCGTTAATTACTTACCCGAATTTCGCTTTAATGTGTAAGTGTATCACGTTAGAGGCTAAATTTACTGTGGATAATTTTCCGTAGTTTTCACCAACCTCTTGGCCCGCTCTTTCATTCTATTTTCCTGTTTAATCACGAGAATCCTAAAATAGGAATCTCAATGAAAACTGATATTTCCTCAACCCCCTCTCGCAAGTAATTTCACCTCGTAAAGAAGATGAGGCCTGGTGCGTTTCTTCCGCAGGTATTTAAAACGAGTAATTTTAGCATCTATATATCGCTCAGAAATACCTTCAAGATCATCGGGGTGTTTATCTTGGATGGATTGAAAATATTTTTTATGAGTACGCTTCCAATTTCCTACTACGCGTGCTCCTGAGCTTTATATACACAGAGAGAACTTTATCCCGACATCTTTCCTTATGATGCTAATCCTATATTAGCCAAAGGAAATATTTGTTCGTCCATTTACACATCACATCATAAATTACCATTATTTGTAAAGAAGTTGCAATCCAATTTGGATCCTGGCCCACGGGGCAACCGTAGAATAGTTAGGAATAATAATGCAATATAAAAACAAAATAAATCGCAATCACAAGATATATAATGCAGAAACAATTACGTCAATATAGTCAACATTAACCTGCAAGTGAAACTATAACAATGAATCTTTTTAGTTTATTACTCACGTGTAATACCTTTCAAGGTTACTTAAAATATCTGAGAGAAGAGCTAAACTCCATTTTCTAATGAAATATATAGTATGTATATCGATATATTCAATAAAATTAGCGTTGGTTGTTGCTATACCCCAAACCTTCAGTTGAGGAGTTTTTTCCCCCACAACCCAAATCTTTGTAGTTTTATAAGTGTCTATATTAAGTTTTATGTATTAGTTTACATTAGCAATATTTTATATACTGTAATTAGAATATTTCTTTTACCCTTATGTTTGAATTTTATCTTTATGTTCGAATTATTGTTGAGATTTCTTTTTCTTGACATAGATTTAAGTTAATTTTTAGTTAATTATTTTAGTTATTAATGTAATATTAGTAGTTATACGTTGTAATATTCCCAGAGGTTGGGTGGAAGAGAGGCCATTTTGGCCTAACCTTGCCGTAAGAATAAATAATAATAATAATAATAATTTGTTAAGAATTGAGTCACTTTTGGAGGCTCCTTTCTTGTCAATTAAATAATTACACCAGTTCAATGCAACTGAGGCGCACGAGTGAAATGGAGACCATTTTCCTCCTCATGCTTTACCGTAATTTTTCCCGATAATAAAATCTTTACGAGCACCCATATAGAGTTACAAATGCAGTCATCATTCAGGAGGGCAACTAGGACCGAAGCAACTCGAGCTCACTCAGGTATGCAAATGTTTCGTGGAATTTCTTCCTTATGACTCTATTCCAAGGGTATGTAGTGGCTCAGGCTGCAAAAACGCATACTTAAAACGTCGCATAAAATTTGAAATACGACACAAGGAACAACCTCAGGTGGCGCGGGTTTGCCTGGACCGCACAATAAACACATTCTGGTTTTAAACGTATGGATCGTACATCATCTTTTACGTGAGTCTTCAAAAATGTTTATGCTGCATGAGTTAACATATAAGTATAAAATGCTATTATGCCATAAAAATGACAAATGATTTTCGCGATTTTAACATCATGAAGTTCAGTTCATTAGTGAAGTTAAAAATGATAGTATGGCCTCAGATAAATTTTTCAAATAAAAATCCCTATAAACTAAAAATAATTTAGCAAGAGAATGGCGCTCTGTAAATACAATACTATAATGATTAGCAGAACAAAAATATTGCATAAAAAACCACGAAACGAAAACAACTATCTGAGGATTAACAGATGCGAGAAGCGACTTGACTGGTATACGAACCCAGGTTTTTCAGCCAGGTATTGTAATTCCGAAGGAAGAATGGACTTGAAAAAAGTCTGACGGGACCGGGAACCGAACCCGGGTCTCCCAAAGATGCTCTGTCCGTTGAGCTATCCTGGCAGAACATTTCTTCAAGCCATTCGGGAGACTTTATGGGCTAGGTCAAAGTCACCCTTACCCGTTTTCCAGGTATTGTAATCCCTGAACTACCCTGCCGCGTCTCTTCCACACTGTTGCGGGAATGCTTTTGTGGGAATACGCTATCTTTCTCAGCTGTTTATCCTTTGGTTTTAAAGCGCAGATCTCAATGCGCAAAGTAGATACCATATACTATCCCTTAAACAACTTTCTATTCTTGACAAATCACGATATCTTAATATTTGTGATGTAATTATACCACAAATCTTAATATCAATATACTGAGCGTTCCCAAATAAAAATATGTATAAAATATCACGGAATAAACTTTAAATTAAATAATACTACGATGGTATAGAATGCCGAAGCATATTTAAGTTGAATACCTTTTATCGAAAACAGCTTATCCGTATCGAGAACCGGTATTGCTTAACTTAGGAACATTGACGAATGAAGATTAAATTGTTTAAATTTTCAACGATAAATTAATTGTAGTTTCAGCAAAAATAAATAATAAACTAAGTATTTAATTCTCCGTATCTTTAATTTCCTGCAATTAAAGTCTCGGAGGTCGATTTAAAAACTCTAAAATGACTCGTATCCTGTTGGATTACTGAGTGTAAGGATGGAGACCCGCCCGCTTCACCTTGATATAGGATTGCATGGTAACTGAGAAAATTACAAAAAGAGATTCTCTAGGCATTCACATTCAAAGGCTTGCAGTGTTTTTTCTATATAGTGTGTAGGTGGTCGTTTCTTCCCTTTGTAAAACTGACAGCTTAATTCAATCCGATCAAGGTTCTAACCTATTCAGGTAGTAAATGGAGAGAAAATGGTATCTTCGGTTTTAGTAATTCACCCTCTATTTAATCCATAGGTAATCACTATGTTAAACACAAAATCCAAGATGAAATTATGAAAAGTGAATTCCATCACAATTAGCTCGCGACATTATGGAAGATGTTTCTTCTTAATTTCTCTTTTCCTACACGACATCGAATCAGTTGTCTAAGTTTGAAGAAATTAAGATTTGCAGCAATGCAACTATCCTATACTTTTTACCACTGGAAGAAATTTCAGTCACCATAAGCTCAGTTCTTAATTAAATTATTTTGTTAATTTCTTTCGATAAATATTCACTGAAAAATTTGCGCTTCTACTTACCCTAGATAACCTGCGAGCGAATGGTCAAAGATCTTTTAATCAAAGCATTTTCATTTTGTTAAGATTTATCGATTTTGCCTAAGGAAGTAATAAAGTACATTCGTTCTCGTAAAATGTTTTACTCCTAAAGTACGAATCTACTATAATAATCACTGTCGAGTGTTTATTCATAACTCCGATGTCCGTGACCACTCATAAAACACCTTTAAAAAAGCAAGCTAACGAGCTAAAAGCAAGTATGCAAGAACTATGGAAAAACAGACGAGAATTTCGGGAAATATTGTGGTTATATACAACTTATCTCCACGACGATGAAGTCGATTCTTTAAGCAGAACAAAAATATGCATCCATAAGAGTACATCGTGTATTTAAGTCTACAACTATTTTTTCGTTTATTACGGGAAGAGCTGTTATAATTATTGAACAGTATCAAAAGAAAATTTAAAAAAGAATGACATGCCATAGAATGCATTTTTAGAGGATAATAGACATTTTGAAGAGGAGACAATTCACTGTGGTTTTTAGCATTTCTAATTGCGATAACCAATCGCAGGGTCACACTTACAGCCGAGAAATGTTCCTGAACTACAAGATTTTCAAAAGGAAATTTATATGGAGGCGAGGAAACATCAAGATGTTTATCAGTGCACGCGGAGACGTCAAAAACACTTCGGAAGACTTTTAGCAAAATGAAGTGTACAAAGGAAAGGTATTTCTTAGGATTCAAGAAAATTTTATACAGATATCTTGTGTATATGTATCCAATTACTTCAGGCTTACCATCCAATTTAAGTTCCCTAATTACTGAATGGTGAATTAACAGAACGCGATGCTGATACTCATGCTCATTCTTTTGTCGTATAGGTTTACGTAAGGGAATTTCTTCCCAATGAGAACTAAGATGAGAAAATTACCCTTTAGCCTATCATGCCTTTTCATTTTATTTATCAACTAATTATTATTTTGCTAAAAATGCAAAATACATTTTTACGAACCTATTTATTTATTATAATTAATTCATCATTATTATACACCTTCACATATGTAACGTATAAGCAATTTTATTATAAAGTCATCAATTATTATTCAAACCCTCTAAGGAATAATATTTTACTAATATTATGAATAATAATTTTCCTTTCGAAGCCTTTCCTCAAGAAACTAAAAGGACAGAAAATGGAAAACATTCTGACAACAAATATTCTAGTTAGACATTAATGAATCGCGTGAGTAGGTAAGGATGATATTTAGAACCGCACGCTTTCCTCTATGAATTCCCTCCTCCGGGACGGCCTTGGACGAACCATAAGGATATTCTGCATCTCAAAAACCGTTCGACAGGCTGGCGTAGTGGGTCGAGGCACCTAGGTGCGACGCTACTGTCTCGGGTTCGAATCCGGTCGCGGGCGCTTCCGGGATTAGAGGGCCGCCAACCCCACCGGAAGCTTTTTCTTCATCCTAACTTCGGAAAAAACGGATTCGAGCCCGTACTTTAGTGTTGCGGGCGCCTCAAACCCGCACCCAGCCCTCGAACCCGCTTGGCGGGCGGCCAAATAATTTATTCGCAACATTTTTCTCAGATTGCTTTTTTGGCTGCAAAAATTACAATTTCGAGTCACTCCGGTTTACCACTTTCAAAAATTGCACTGCTGGGACAAAACACAGCGGAAAAAATTTCAGAATCCAGGCAACCCACTAACATTTAATTGTGAATGGGTTGCCTGTATTTAAAAAATAATTTTCACAGCTTCGGCCCAGCAGTGCAACTTTCTGAAAGGATAAAAGGAATTATTCAAACATTTTCTGACATTAAAAAACCGAATTACTCAACCCGAGCATACGGCGAAAATATTAAAACGAGCGACACTTAGTAATTTCGAATTTTGAGCTAAGAAAAGACCGAATAAAAAAATTAAATTGTATACCGTAAAAGAGAAAAGAAAATAACAGGACTAAAGAAAGTCATCTGTCCTGTCAGAGAGAATAAAGAAAAAATAACGTGACTAAGAGAATGAAATCTGCATATAGTAGTTATAACAAAACTATACCAAAGGCTTTTATTCATAAATTAATTCCAGAAACTTGACTTAGAGAAGCGAAATGACCGAGTCATTAAATGGAACGATTGACCAATCAATCGGTAACATTTCGGTAAGAGATGAGCGATTCCATATGAAACGACGCAAGCAGACTCCATGAAGCGAAATCTTTATTTGGTGCTCAATGACAAATTCATACAGCGGAATGATTCGTGACGCGTGCACGTGTAGAATTTCTTTTGTTGCACAATGGAACTTGGTGTTCGCAACTACAATTACGCAGCCAGATCGAAATCTACAATAAATAAAACGCAACGCGGAGATGAAAACACCAATTACGACATGCGCCTGTGGACTGAAACCATTCATTCGGAGACCAAATTAAAGAGCCCTTTCGAGATTGGGCCCAGAGGTCGCCTGAAACGTTTGGAGATGAAAATTAACCCTTTATACGTGAAACGCTGCTGCTTTATCTGAAAAAGAATCGCTTTGATCCTCCGCTAAATGGCGTAAGTAGAGTCGGAAGTGATAGGATCTCTCAAAGGGATATTTCCCATCAACCACCGCTCCTATCACAGTATTCCCTTCTTCAATTTCGGAACGCAGTAGCCCCTATCGTACTTCTCCATCTCGTCACGGATATCTGCAAAGCTTCTCCCAGAAATAAAATTATTTGAAAGTATATCTGTAAAGGATTTTACTGAATGAAAGAGCAATAGTTTACATACTTTTCTCATCGTTATTTTCAAATTTTTATCATTTGAAGCCTTTTTTTAAGGTCATCAGTTTGAAGGCAAATTTTAAGTGGTGATGATTCACTTCATGATGACACTATGTTTCGGAATCGTTATCGTTTAATGTGATTTTTATGGAGAAATAAGCGTTCTTTCATCATTCTTGCTGAAGTCCTACCAAACAGTCGATTTCTAAAATGAATATACTATATATGAATATAAGATGTTTCAAGGCTATATCATTAAAATTATAAGAAATCTTGACCAATTAAGCCCTTAAGTCAATTGAACAATTCTTAAACCTTGAACTATTATGATATTGATGTCAAGTGGTGCTTTGATTGGAAACGTTCATAAAAGTTCTAAAATAAATATAAAGAAATATTACTACGAGAGTTGGTATTACAAGAGAGCAATGCCCAGTCAATTGGAGTACATGTGAAGGACTGGAAAAGTTCTAGCAGTAGCTTGAGCATCTCTACTTTTGTACAGGAGAAAGCTATATATTTCGGGCGAATTTGAGAGAATAAAGTCTCCTCCTGTATTCAAACCCTCGTCAATGTAACTTAGATCTAATTAATTAACAATGATGTAAGGTAATTCAATGAATAGTAATAGATGAAAGTATTTGCGGATTGGAAAAACCTATGTGAAGCTTACAAAAAGTGTCCACAGCAGAAAAACACCCACAAAGAAGGGGGTGTGAAAAACCTGTACAAACCTACTGATGGTAATAACTAAAAGTGGGTGAAACAAATACCCTTATTGAAAATGAATGATAATCAAATAAAAATAAAAAACACAAATAACAAAACCTAAAACAAATGGTGGACACTACCAATAAAAGAAACCCTTAAGAAAGTATATAGATGTATCGTGTAAACTGTCACGTACATATTAGAGAGCAAGACCGGATGGGACCACGAAAATCTTCAAAAGGACCCCTGAAAAATGCAACACGAAGGACGATAAAATTCAACAACGCTATTATATATTTCGTTCAAATCTCTCGCTCTAATATTTCCAGAAATCAAGGTTATTCTGCAATGCTCATATATAAATGTAAAGTGTCGCAGTATCCTCACCTGCTGTTTGAGCCCTTTCCCTTCGCCTGACCCTTGGCAGAGACCAGGATCGGATGGCCCTTGCGAAACTCCTGCATCTCTTCCCACAGCTCCTAACGGCCGCCAAGCGGGGTCGCCGGCGGGGGCGTGGGGAGGGAGGGGCGGAAGGGGTCGTCCCCTCGCCCCTCCTCGGGCAACCGCAGAGCAACTTCAGGGCGGCGGCCGGTCAACTACACGGCCGTGAATTGTCTCTTCGGATGCCAATAAGAAAGCCAACTCCTTTTATTCCCACTCCTTCTTTCTTCCTATCAATGACGAGGTTTCCCACAATCGATCAAGACCACACCGATCAAGTGTATCTCATAGTTTCATGAACGCGAGAGAGTCCTAAGTTGTTTTTTAAATCCAAGAGTACTTCACCAGCCAAGTCAAAGATTACCGTCGGAAACTGCATAAAAGGTTTGGCAAAGATAATTTCCGGTTACAAGGTAACTTTCTCCATAGATAAGCAAGACGCAGCGAAAATCAACAGCGTGAGGATTCGTTAACCATCGCAGTGAGCACGTTCTTCATCCTTTGCTCTTAATTGCTATTCATCATAGCAAACATGTCCGACATAAACACGTTCTTTGGTGTAAAGTAAAACAGCCCTTTCGGTAATCAATCACGTCCTTTCGCCAACAGAACCTCAAAGACACAAGAAATTTATAAACGCGCCGATTAATATTGTAATAGTACGCCAGAAGCGAAACAAGCAAAATTCACACGCCAAAAATTAGAATCCCTTGTGTTATGCCATTACTGCTCCAGAACCAGACGCCTTCTTTTTTCGTAGTTGAGTCCTTTCCTCCAAAAAGCAGAAGTTTCGTCCAACAGGCTGAAAACGCCTTTGATCACTTAGCATTCCCCTCGGCCCTTCAGCAAGCTTAAATAACTCGAGCGGGGGCCCAAAGAGCAAAGCGTATGGAGTACTTCTTTGATGTCTCCCTAAATCGCCTCCGACGTACTTGGTGAGCTCAACTTCTTCAGCTCCACACCCAACGGCGTTAAAGGTAGAAATTTCTGCGGCGATGGCCTAAGGAAGAGAAGGGAGCCAAAGGGCGCTACGGGCCCGCGAGGGGAGTGGAAAAATACGTCCTTTTAACGGGGTCTCAGGTGGAAGAGTGCTCCGGACGTCTCAGGAGGACTGAGGACAAGAAGGTGGGTTACGCCACAAAGGTGGGCGGTGGGAGGGAGGAAGAGGGCAATTGTGGATTGGGGTGTGACGGGAAAGACAACAGAGCGGAGATTCTCTCTCTCCATTCCCATTTGATCTTATCCACCTGCCCATTCCATCTCCGTACGCATTATATACGCAGAAACAAATAGGCTCCCTTAATGGTTTCATTTCCTCACCTTTGAGAGGTTGACATTGACGTCCAAGGTGATAGGTTACCTCGGAAAAGGGCCCTAAAAAAGTAGGTTTCGCCCTAGCATTAGCATGCATGCGAGGATAAACGCTTCATTTAGAGTCTTCCACACGTAAATGGATAGAAAAAAGGCGTTAAAGTGGCGAGGCTGGATCCAAAAGGCGTAATGGAAATCTGAGTACGTTCTTTAAGACAACCGTAAGATATGTTAAAAGCGGAACAGATTAGGGAGGTTGAAAGACATCTATGTGACAAGAAAGACCGTTTGATCTTTTACACCATATTAAAGTCTTTTACGCCATATTAAATTAAGACCTTTGTAAGCAAAGCAAGCGTACAGTATCTAAGAAGATAGGTGAATACTTTTGGGTTTCCGTGCTAGTTTAGATCAGTTCCTGATGATGGCTGGAGCGTATGCAGCCGAAACGTCGACAACATGGAGAGACGCGACCCGGTGGGAAACCCGAGAATATTTCCTTTAGTTTAGATTACATTGGAAAGTTCGCTTAGCTATGACACATCCTGCAAATAACACTCTCAACGGTAAATTTAGGACATCCACACACATTTTGAATGACTACTTGACCAAAAAAAGGTATATAATTTTTGCAATCTCAATTCAGACCAATAGAAATTTTCCGAAATTATGCCTGAAGTCATTGAGTCAAATTTTTAATCGAACCTAAAATTCATAGCATAAGCAGGGTTTATCCCTATCTGAGACAAGGCTTCATCCTAAGCTGCGTGCCTGGGCGGCCGCAGAATACTTAAGGAATTGCCGCCAAATAATTAGTGAAACGCCTGTTATTTAGTGAAAAAATTAAGATGATTTAGTTTTTGTTTTAACGAAACCATTCATAATTTTGCGTATCGTAAATTATATAGTATGCTTACGTGTTCATTTTGAAAATAAAATGAAGAAAATCAGAAAAATTGCAACTTAAAACTCTCCCTTGGAACTGCCATGCCGCTCAAAGACAAAGTATCGGAGGGAATATTTCCTGAGACATTTCTTCATGATGGTATGTCCGTAACTCATATAATAAAGGAAAGATTTCCTTCAAGCTTTACAAATATTACGGTAAGAATTCGAGTATTTCAATTTTTGAGAATCAGATTCCGGGAGCTTCTCCCGAATAAAACATAAATCCTAACCTGTATATTATCCTAAAGGTCTCCAATGAGAATGTAAGCGTTTATGCTAAAAATTTCCTAAAAATATAAACTTTCAATCCCTTAAATTTAAAGCGAAAATTTCAACAAAATAGGGCAGTGAGAGTAATGAAATTTTCTTAAAAGACCACAGTAAGCCCAGCTAACCCTCTTTAAAATAATCCCAAAAATTAAACATGTTGGCAGGCTTGGCTTTTCTAGGAGGGAAGATACATACAAAAGGTCCATTCACTATTATAGTTGCCAATTTAACGATATTTTCGCTAAATATAGCCACTTTTTTCTTCTTTTAGCGACCTCTTATCTGTGTTTGCGATGTCTCGTACTCTATATAACGTGTTCATTGACGTCGACCCTCCTCTACCTACTCTAAACACATTATGTTAGATTTATTTTAAATTAAAATAGCTTTTCTTTCTAAGAAAATAAAATAATAACTTAGTAATTTCCACACTTTAAATTATATTTCGCCATCATGAGGTAATCTTTTAATTTTCGCCATCATAAGATAATTTTTTCTAATAATGTCTTTCCACGAAGTCCGGTCTGATATGATAGAATTTATAAGCATTTCTTTCGGTTGATAAAAGACATAATAATCATACTATATATATTTAACATTTGTAATTTATGAAATCATACTTCATTTATAGAAGCGAATTTAAGCTTTTTCATAAAGAACGAAAAACTGCATCTTCTCATTCTTTACGTCATGGATACCTACCACAAAGTTATGCCAGCTACAATTGAAAGCTCTTTTATTTTACTACTTTTCAGCGATATATTTTACTGAATTTAGCGACTTTTTAGCAACTTTTCAGGATGAATCTAGCGACATTTAAAAAAATAAATCGGCATCTACGTTCGCTACTACAATGCCGGTACACACGCGAAATCTGTGTGACAATATACATTACGTAATCAACTTATCCTCTTTCTCAACGTGGGCTCGAAGACACGAAGAGTGAAATATCCCGAATCCTAGAAAAAAATTACAAGAATTACAACACGCAAATTTTTCGACTCGTCCTCCGCAGACAATTCGTCTTCGTTGCAACATTCCGCAAATTGCGCTCCTCATTTACAACTTCGCTGCACCCGGAATCGCTCGTCACGCTTTCTCCGTTTCTTTTACTGCCTTACAACTCGGATTCGCCCATCGCGGCGCTGATTCCGCGATACGTTTCGACTCCAAACATCACAATCGAGACCAGAGAAATGAGAGCAACTAAAGATTGACAAGAAACATTCCTAATTTCAATTTAATGAATTAATGAATCGATTTTGAGTCCTGGCTGATCGGGTATTCCTGGTTTGGGAATGGTTTTCAGCGTCCTTCCGCTGTTGCTGTTTACGTCTATCGCTAGTCCAGTAAATGGATGATCGTGAAGGTTTAAGGAAATAAATTAATAAATTATCCGGTATCAATGTAAAAATTTAGGTAAAACTGGAATGAAATACCCAATATTTGAATACGAAAAGCAAATCATTATAATAAATTAAATTTATGCACAGTGATATATGAAATTACGCAAATACAGCAACGGCTTGAGTTATTTATACTACTCTCTTTCGGCGAGGTTAGATTAAAACGATCGATCTTAAACCTAACTTATTTTATGATAATTTAAACTAATCCACCAAACAATTGACTACCGTTAACTTAAAACTAGAAAAATAAATCTGTACGTACTAGCTATTCTATTCTATATATAACTCTAGGTGATACATATAAACTAATAGACAAACTTATAGATCGGTGCGGAGTGTACTAGAGTGCGTACTAGAGCACCAACGAAGGTCCCGGGTTCGAATCCTGGTTAATCGGATTCTTTCGATTAGGGAATGGTTGTGCGTGTTCATCCGATGAACGAATATTTAAGCCCACCACTGTAATTGTCCAGTAAATGGATGTTTGTGGGGATATTGGGAAATAAAAAATAAATAAATAATAAGAAACTTAAAGATACAAACTATATAATAGATACAAATAAAAGAGAAAGATTTGGGCTGCCTTAACAGTACCTTAAATAATAAAGCCTTAAGGTCGTCATTGTAAGGAAACCACTTAAATTAATCGTTTATTGTAAACATGAAGCTTCTTATTGCATGGAATATAGAAGGTAGAATTTAGATATGAAATCAGCAAATATCGCAACTGAAAGAGTACCTCTCATTTAAAATAAAAAGATTAACGAATGTAATCATAATCATATCTACATAGCAGAAAATTAATAAATTCAAACTATAAATTTATAAAAGATTCCCTTCTAAAATAAAAAAGGGAAAGAGTGTCGTTTTAATGAATCGGTGAGCAACGACGCAATATCCTATAAAATATATCGGAAATTCTTTAATCGAATCCCACCGCTTATCCTATGAACCGGATATTCAAATTACGTAGCATCGCATCATGAACACATCCATCAGCTTCCATTTCCGATCATATCCGACGAGGCAATTTCGAGAATCCAATTTGAAAATAAAATGATATCCAGGGCGAGACCCTTTTTTCTCGAGATGACGGCCATTCGTATGTCATCGCATCATTTCCACTCGATCGGTCAAAAGCACGATCACGGCCACTGAACGATTACCAATTCCGATCGCATTTAACTCTTTGGCACTTCAAACGCGGAATGCGCTCGCGGAATCACCCCTTTCAGCAATCCCTTCTCCACTGGCCTACAAATACCGATTCCGCTGCCTCAACTCCGCGGAAATGGAGACGTACGCCGTAGAGAATGCTTCAGAGCATGACGCGTTGCGAAAAAAGGACGATTCCAGATTGCGTGGATGCTCCCTTGCAAACGGCTTCATTTGAGTGTACGATTAGCGGTATTCTTTTTCGCATTTATGGGGTTTCCTTTATATACCATTCCCCAACTTTTGCACAGCAATACCCATTACAGGACCACTTCCGTAACCAATCTTTTATCTCTTGCTATCACCTCCTTCATGGATTTCATGCAAACATTTTCATAAACGGAAATATTTTAATGTTCGAATCAGATTCAATCAAATTTCCCCTTTCTATTTCTTTCGGAGTACTCTTCCCTTTCAATGACCAGTGCCGGAGATACGTCCCTAGGTAAGGAAAATTTCGGCTTGTCCGTATTTAATAAAGACAGGGTGGCAATGGAGACATAATATAGGGTGAGAATGGATAAATAAATACTATTTATATATCCATTCCCAACAAAGTATATATATAAACAGCTATAAAAATTTAATTCCTTCTAATTTAAAACTTACAATTAAGAATTACAAATAATAATACAGTCAATTCCGCTTAATTGGGCCACCGTTTTATTGGGGCAGCCGCTTATTTGGGCCAGATCTCGAGGAACGGAAACCAAACTATTGATGTAATACATAATTTAATCGCTTAATCGGGACAGTATTCCGCTTAATCGGGACAGTAACAGACGCTAACTTGCTGTCTGTCATCTATCGTCGCCCGTCGAAGAAGCGCGATTAAGTAAGCACAAGTAAGTACATGAGACAGGAACATTGTAAGGGCGCATAGGCGCCAACTAGACTTAGATTGATACCCTTTGAGCCTCCAGAGGCATAAGGCAACCAGTTATCAAGCTGCTTCCTTTGTGTTTTTCCCCTTTGAGTGGTGTAGCACACTTCCGTTTTATAGTCTACCTTTACCACCGTTTTTCGATCTTATTTTAAACATCAACCTTTGCCAAGATGCCGAGAAATGATCTTACACTTGCAAGTAAAATTACTTTGCTGGATAAAATTAAAAGCCAGCCATTCAATACAAGCCATCGCAGACTAGCTGAGATAACTGGTGTACCGAAATCTTCCATAGCGCGTCTCTTGCAACAGGAGAATCAACTGCGTGAGGAATGGAAATTACAGGAGGGACAAACTGGAACTTCTAAAAGAAAACGTGACGGGAAGGACCCAGAAGTAGAAGAAGCACTAAATCAGTGGTTTTCCATGGTTAGTGGGCGAGGCGTAAATATCAGCGGTCCAGTGTTGAAGGAGAAATCAGAGAAGATCGCTAAAAAACTGGGACATAACGATTTTAAAGCAACTGATGGTTGGTTGTCACGATGGAAATCAAGATACAATATTAAATTTAAAAAAGTGCACGGTGAAAAGGGAAGTGCAGATAGCATCAGCGCTGAAGTATGGCGAAGTACCAAAATTCCTACTTTTTTAAAAAAATTCTGTGTAGATAACATTTACAACGCTGATGAAACAGGCCTCTTTTATCGTGCTACGCCAGATGGTTCCTTGTGCTATAAGCACATTGAACTGTCTGGATATAAAAGGGCAATGGACCGCATTACTGTGCTGTGCTGTGCAAATATGTCTGGTTCTGACAAACGTAAACTACTAATCATAGGAAAAAGTGCTAAGCCTCGGTGCTTTAAGGGGTTAAGGGTGGATGGTTTACCAGTGCAGTACCATGCAAATAAAAATGCATGGATGACTTCCGAAATTTTTCGGAAATGGCTGATGAGTTGGGACATGGAATTACAACTTAAGGAAAGAAAAATTTTGTTGCTTCTAGACAATTGTGCGGCGCACCCTCATTTAGATAATCTAAAAAATATAGAGTTGGAATTTCTTCCTCCTAATACCACCTCGTTACTACAACCATTGGACATGGGAGTAATAAAAAATTTAAAAACATTGTACCGAGGAAAATTGGTTAATTATATTCTTGAATCTATCGATGAAAACCTGTTCACGGGTACCTCAACCGCTATTGAGATAAGTGGAAAAATTTCCCTTTTGCAAGGAATACTGTTTGTTGCTGACAGCTGGAGAGCTATAAAAACCAGCACTATACAAAACTGCTTTGCTGTTTGTGGCTTAAAACCTTTGGAGATTCCGGAAAATTTGAGCATTCAGGAAAATGAGTACACATTAACAGTTCATGTAGTAAATAAAGAAGAATTTTCTACGATAGATGACAATTTACCATGTTACGATGAAAATGAAGACTGTGAGGACTCGATTGTTGATGGAATTAAATTGAAAAACAAACAAAATGACGAAGAAAACGACGACGATGATGATCCACCTGTGCTTGTATCAAACCGAGAGGCAAAGGCATTTATATTTGGCCTACAGCGTTATTTTATGCAAGAAGGAAATGAAGGGAGCCCTACATCCGCATTGAATATTTGTGCAGATTTTGTAGAAATGCAAACTTCAAAAAACAAGATACAGACTACTCTTGACGGATTTTTGCAGAATAATTCTGTGAGTACCTAGCTATCTATTATTTCCTTAATAATTTATAATTAGTCCCAAAGTAATTAAATAATTTTATTATATTTACCTAAAGATCTATAGTATGTAATTAAACTATGTGAAATTTACGGAGTTTTATTCTTTTCCTAGAATGAAATTCCTCAGGATGAAGGCGGTGAGGCAGGTAGTGAAGGCACTATGAGAGGCGACTATTGATCATTATTTATAATTATATTTATTTTCTTCTCATTTCATCTTATTTTAATGTAATTTGTTTTTCTGCTCAATTATTCATTAAAGTTTTGAAAGAAAATCTTTTAATGATTATTTTTTATAGAAATTCGCTTTATTGGGGCAGCCGCTTAATTGGGCCAAAACGTCCTAGTCCCAATGTGTCCCGATTAAGCGGAATTGACTGTATTAGGAGAATTTTATAATCATCAACGTTCTAATAACCATTCATTATTAAACTATCGATGCGAATGTTCTTGTAGACATTAATAATGTAGTTAGGAAACTTCCGCATAGAAAAAATATCGTCGTTTAAATATATCGAAAATATGAAATAAATAGATGAACGAGTATAAAGAAAATTGTTAGGAATTTCTCCACGGAAAAATCTTCATTTTAATCAACCTAAATCCACTGTAGAATAAAACCCATACTCTGAAGATATAATTGCTTGAGCAGGGACCGAGATTGGCTTCCCCAGGCGATTGTCTAGGTTAGACTAGCGGCCCTAACCCCAACCCAATGTATCTTATCTTCTTTCCGCCCATGGAGGAAAGACCCTTCGCCTTGCTATTTTCCAATTCCCTAGCAGCCATCAATTACTTCTCGGCTGTCTCTTGACCTCTCCTTCCAACCTTTTCTTCCGATAGTGTTCCTTATCGGTGTTAAAATAGTTTTTTTGTCTTTTCATTCCATTATATTTTAACTAATCAGCCTTAGTAATTATCACTTATTTCTTATGGTTTTCCTCTTATTATTTTTTTATTATAACCCTTTAATTTATTGTCACGATAGTGATCGTTTTGAATAATAAATTATTTTACTTGTATTTCTTATGGGAACTTTTGACTATTCTGGGATCGAACCGGGGACACTTGGGGAAATAATAATTAGCCTATTATCTGCGGGCTGTAGACTTTTAATAATGTCAAGTTTGAAAGTTTTTCAACATTTGGATCTCGAGTTTTAGGTGAAAATACATACTTACACACACCAACACAACCCACACTCAATGACGTAGATATTACGAGATAAAGTAAGTGGGATAAAATCCAAGGTACACGCGGCCATACGTATAAGGCTATATTATGTATTAAAAATTATAATTTAATTAGTCTCCTATTTAAAAGGAATAATCGAGGTCTGGAAAAACTTTCGAAAAGAAGAAGTTAAGGTTATGAGAAAGGTAACTACGGTACGGTATGGCCTATCAAAAACTTTAAGAATTTTGCTTTGTAAATATCTCGAGTATAAAACGTGCAGGGACGGCCCTAGGGCGGGGCGGAAGGTACGTCGCCGCTCTTTACGATCAAAATCTTTTGTCATGACCTCCTTTATCGATTCTAAGCCAAACATTTCCATGAGCACATATTTGTGGAATTAAAAAACAAATTATTCGATCATATGCCTATCTAGCTACGTTTCGTGTTCCTTATTTAATGTCTAAAATACACATACCACGACGACGTTGCTTGACTTTTTATTCTCTTATAAGAGACACTGCAAGTTTACTTTGCACTGAGCCCCATGAGCATTTATCATAACTATGAAATGATTTACGTTTAACGGTGTATACTTTACATTTTGAGGTAATTTATTTTGCATGTATTCTTGTGGATGGACATAGTTTGCGCATAATGCGGTGTCCTACCGAGTCATGGATTTGCGCAAATTTACCGTGTTTTTATTTGGTTTACGTCGACTCACATAAAGCAAGAGATAGATATTGACTTTTAATGTGTACCATTTTAAAGACAAATAAATGCTCTTTTCGATAAATAATCGAACGATGTATAACATGCCCCTATATAATAGCAGATCTCCAATGGGTAACGCGTCAAAGTCCAGGTCTATACTATTTTCAATCCGACAGTAGATGGCCGTGAGCTTCATGAAACATTTTATTTGCTAGTTCATGTAAAGTACCGGACCTTTGAATTAATTCACACCTTAAATTCAAAAAAATTCCGCAGTGAATTTATGAAACTAACCTTTTTATAAATTCACATTAAGTTCACCCGACCTTAGGTCTGGCAGAAGCGTGAAAATTATAATAACAATATAACGTAAAAATGGATTTAATAAAACGTGAAACTAATCACGATCAAATTGACGATATTGGAACAAAGTCATATTTAATGGAATAGACACGCTGTTAATATGTCATCTCTTTCCAATTCTGAGCTGATTACGTTCCCGAATGAAGTGGAAATCTGCCAATTGTCTCCTTCCTGTTCCTTTGGGGGTGGTTCTGGATGATTTCCAAAGCATTACTCAATATAAAAGGCGATTTTTCGCCCAAGGGGTTGAATAGCAGATGTGAAATTTTAGCTTGCGGATGTGGATATTTCAAGAGCGGTAACATCCATAATGTAATCCCAATATAAGCTACGGATATTATGATATGTTAAACCAGCACACCAACTTTGAAGTACTCAAATTCTATAGAGCCTCCACCCTGGCGTGATATTCATGTCTATAAAGATTTTTAAGCTACCTTAAGAAGAGCTTGCTGTATCCGTTCAAAAATTCTGCATCATGGTGAACCTTCCATATTTTTTTGAGAATATTTAATGAAACCGAAATAAAGCTCGACGAGTACCTCTTAATATTATCCGTTACGTTACTTCACAACTAGAAATCGAAATAGCAAGTAGAGTGGAGTTGACTTATAATCAGCAAATTTAATATCAATGAATGTATTCCAAGAAGAAACTATAAAATTATCGTGAAATTGTTTCTTCCTTCTTTCCAAAAGAAGCCTGTTTTACTTTCTTTACACTTGTTTACATGACATTTGGTGTATGTGTCTCCACCCTAAAGAATAGTCATATAACTAGCTCTAAGGGCGTCATACAACGCTCATAATGTTTTAAAAATTTCGATCCTTTATATTATTTTTATTTCCAGTAACCTTTCCTCGAATCTTGATAAATCAATAATATCCTATTAATACTGTATCATTACCTATATTTTCACTGTAAACCCGTTTTCGAATTGCGTCTACCACAGAAAAAATGGCCTGCAATGAATAAAATAACGATTTACTGCCAATGATATTCGTTTCCTTCAACAAACCCATGCTGTAAATTTTCACTAACGAAACATCTACTCGGATTCTCAAATATTTTATATCCTCAAAAATTGATTTCCGTTAACTAGTGTGATTACAATTTTAAGAGCTTGAGAATGCCAATGAAGCCGAGGCGAAACCTTTTCCGACTACGTTTGATAAATAAATTAGATAACACCCCCAATTCTTCGCCACTCCACTTCCAATGCGGAAATTCTCCGTCAATAGGACTCCTCCGTCACGAAAGAAGGTGAATCCGAAAGAGGGCAGTGAATTGGGGTCACGGCGGAAGGGCATCGTCGCTAAAGGTCACGAGCGAAAGAAAACTGAAACAACGGCGCCTTCGGAGCCGAACGGGGCGACGATTAACGCTACATTACCCATGGAAATGCAGCGAAGGGAAGGCTCGCCGTAGATGTCATTCCACGAGACGACGCTCGCTTTGCATAATGTGGCTGGAGCGATAACAATGAAGCGTTAAGAAAAATCTGGCGAAATTTCTCGATTGAATTGAGCCGTATTCGGGTGATAATAGTAGCGAGAAAGGACGAATAAGAAATGAGAATGATAGACGTTATCGCTGAAAAACTTAGTAGAAAATTTCGCAACATCGTAATAACACAAATATAATTTTCTGAATAATAATAATAAGTATAATAATGATTATTATTATTTCGGATTCATGAATATTGACGCCAAAGATCCAACCTGAAAAAAGACCAAATATTGTGATATTCAAAGGGCGCAAAAGTTCAAGACTTAGGTGAGATGTTATCCCAGAGCATCAACGAGAAGGCAGCGATGGAAGAAAGGGCGAGAAAGATGGATATGGCATTTAGATTATGCCAGAAGACTTACAAATCCAAATCCCTTTCAAACCAAGCCGAAGTCAGCTACTACAGTACGGTAGTCAAGCCTGAATGCCTACATGCGGCAGAGACAGTAACTAGAAAGGGACTCTCAGAAATAGAAAATAAAGAAATGAAGTTTCCAAGGAAGATCCTGGGACTCAGAAATGAGTTTGTATTCCACTTAAAATCAAACAAAGAGATATGAGAAAACCTAATGAAAATCTCAACTACGTTTAAGAAAAGGCAAATGACTTTCTACGGACACTTTAAATGAATGGAACGCGAAAGAATAGTAAACAAGATCCTCCTCTTCCAGGAGAATAGAAAGACACAAGTCCCATGAGTGAAAGAAGTTCGTGAAGATCAACGAAAATGCGGGATCAAGGAAGAAGATATATAGGAAACAGAGTAATTTTCAGGAAGAAGGTTACAGAGGCGAAAGATTTGTCCGAACGAAAAACCAAAAAGAAATAAAAGGGTATTCTTAGAAGAAGAACGAGCAAGAGTGAATGAGCCAAAGCATGAAAGAATACTGGCGGAAAAACGGAAAATAAATTGATAAATTAAGAAAGTAGTGTTATCGTAGCCTGTTGATGAGGAAACAAAATAAATAAAATAATAACAATAACACTTCTTTAATCGAAACAGGAATATGATCCCGATTACATTCATTTTGACAAACATACATCCATTCCCTAATCAGAAAAATCCGATTAGCCGGGATTCAAAACCGGGACCTTGCGGTTGGAACGCTAGCATGCTAACCACTCCGCTTCCAGAGCCGGTAATATAAACATTGTTAGTATACGCTAACAGTGATTTAGACTAGCCTAA
The DNA here is from genome assembly GCA_000376725.2 of Ladona fulva. NCBI lineage: Eukaryota > Metazoa > Arthropoda > Insecta > Odonata > Libellulidae > Ladona > Ladona fulva. Next base: position 105,310 of record KZ308777.1, read on the forward strand.
TGATGGGTTCGAAAATCAATAATATTTAGAGAGAGAAGCACATAAGGCATTTGCTTTATCAGCAATACAAGTCACACCTGGTTAGCCAAGTGGGTAGCGCGATCTCCTCTGGCGAAACCGGTCCCGGGTTCGTTTTTCGGTGGGGCCCACCTGTGCAAAATGACCCCAGCTGTCGAAGCACCTTTAGAAATGCCAATACTTAAATAAAAACTTCGAGGGGAGTAAAAATAATAACAAATATATATTTTGTGCTCTGATAGATACATAAGAATCACTATTCTAGCCATTTTGCAACCTTTAGAAAAGGAAAATGCAGCTAAATATAGTTAAGGACAGAATGAGTCTCCTTCAGACTACCTCTCCAAGAATTACCTCGTAAACTAATGATGATGAACCTTAAAATGATACTACACTTCTGTCGAAAATTAAGGAACGAAATCTTACCAAGCATCGGTAAAACTAAAGGAAGCGATAATGAAGAATTAAATCGAATACGATGAAGCAATGCTTCTATAGTAATAATGCAGATGAAAATGAACGCCCGTGATGATACGTATCTTAGAAAATCTTGAGCTTATTCAAGAGAAACACTATACAAGTGAGAAAAATTTAACATCCACTTTATATCAACTTTATATCAAAGTGATGAGAGAAAAACATTCAATTTAATCTGCTGCAGATAAATATGAGGCCATCATACGTGAAACCAGGCGCTTTACCATTAAGTTATATAAACACTCCTATTTCCATTAATATAAATTAAATTATATAATTAACAGAGTTTATTGAGGGTCGAGGGTGAGGTTGAGGTAAGTTGCTAGGCAATTAACTCTCAAAGTAAATAAAGCATTCTGTTTCTTGTGGAGGGAATCGAATTTGTGGCATCTTGACATATTAAATCATCAAGATAAAAACCAGGGAAGAAATTCAATAGGAACAAGAAAATAAGCACCTCAAGAGGAGATATACTACAACATCTTTAGAGAAAAAAATAGATGATTATGATTTCAAATGGAGAGATACAAGGGTGATCCTCGTAAGTAAATCTCTTTCTTTTATAAATTGTAAAAAAAAAGAATTTGAATGTAAAAAGTCGTTCCTAAACNGGTGCCTCGACTTACGAACTTAATTCTTTCCAGACCGGAGTTCATATCTCAGAAGGTTCGTATCTCCTCACCCAGTTTTACATGTTTTCCATTGAACCATACGTCAATGCAATCGGTTCTCTCTTAGAAATTTTGGATAGAAACGTCATTTAAGCATCTTCAGTTTGTAATATGATCCTGAGGAACGGGAGAAAAAAGAATTTGAATGTAAAAAGTCGTTCCTAAACAATGAAACAATAAAAATTTTTATCTGAAACGAAACATTTAAAACTTAAGCAACCCCTAAGGTGCCATCTAAAACTTATTTTCTTTCGGATTACAATGAACAATCAATTTAAAAAATTCACTCACAGTTGACGACTATAATTTTATATCAAATCCAGCTATTTTCTGTCCACCCTGAAACATTAGGAAAAACCTGTCATGGACCTTGGACCTAGATTTGGACTTGAAACTTGGATTGGACTTTCAAAGACTTTCAAGAATAGAATTTTTCCAAGAAGAAATTGGAAAATGGCACAGAAAAACCTAAGACAGGTTTTCCATTATTTCCTGACAAGGATGTCTGATGAATAGCCCTTGAGAAATATTGCTTTCGTTCCCAGAGTCGACGGGATTCATTCAAAATCACTCAACGTTTCGGTGAATCCTATTTTGAGAGCCTATTATGAGACTCTTTTCTATTCTCTTCTTGAGGATTATCTCTGCAAATTTCTTATTTATATAAAAAATGTATTGAATACAGATACTTCTGATAGTAAAAATAAAATTACAAAATTATGACAAGTGATGGGACGAAACCAAAATTTTTACCGATTCCGATGACATTCCTAATACTTTTTCAAACATCCGGTTTCGATGCCATTCCCGGAGCTAATTTCGATTCCTGTATTGATTAAAATTATCTACCCTTGGTTTGTTCTGTTGGTTTGAGATTGTGAAAGAAACCCCCAGCAGAACGAAAATGAGTTCATTTTATTTGTTATATTTTCAATTGTAACATTTAAATTAATATGTTCTAAAATGAACTGCGTGCATTATCATAGTGTAAAAAGAGGTCAAAAGAAAAAAAAATATTCGGAACTGAAAAAACTAGAAAGTTTGAGAGCTGGGCAGAAAATCGTAGATTCCGTTTTCCGTAAAAGAATGAGTCAAATAAATTCACATTAAATGCCATATTTGTGCGCTATTAAGATCTATACATTTGACTTACTGATAGTTAAAAATCAATGAGTATTTATCTATTTATTACTGGTAAAATAAATTGCAAAATGATTACTAAACAAAAGATTATAAAGAGACGTTCTCGGAATCGGAAATGAGGTGAAAAATTCTTCGATTCCGTCACTTTAAAAAGTTCCGATATTTCCGAATCCCATTAATCGTATCATCACAAATAAATTATGGTCATACAGATGTCGATTAAATTAAAAGCTTCATCCCGGAATTTTACACACATGCAGGTTGATTGAATATTCTCCACATTTCATCGATATAAGCCTTCATAGGGTCTTACTTCAATAATCTGCTATTGAATAGAGACCCAACCTGATTGCGAATGAAAACCAGAAAATATCAACTCGAAACGTATGTACAGACAAAAATGTACATACAACGTCAGTTTCATTTACTTTCACGTGACATGTCGCCACATATCATAATCGCCACATTCATGTCTTATAAAATGACTTGAAGGGGTTTTCGCCGCATTCCACTAACAAACGAGCCAAATCACCGTCTCGAAATACGGCGGAGCTATATAGGGGTATTATTTTCTAAATTTACTAGGGCTAAATGGGGTATTATTTAATGATTAACAGACACTCATAGCTGAGTCAAAGATCTTCAAATAGGTATGAACAAGTTACAACAAATAACGTAAGAAAACAATTTAAGAATACCAGCAGGCATTGAAAAATGCCTTCGCAATAGGTCAAGAAGAAGCAACTGAAAAATCCTAAACAATACAATTTTAGAACAATAAAACATTTTTAATATCTAGTCTTTGATACATCTTACTATGCATGTAACATGTTACTTCAGCGGGAAAATATAAGGAAAAGTAAACAAATTTCGAGTTACAAAAGGAACGCTTATAAAAACGCTGATAGATAAAACAAGCTAAGAAGTTTAAATATATAAATAGCGTCTTTATTTTGGGCGACATTGATACTATAAATTCTCATCTTTGACTTAACTCATCATCAAAACAACTTAGATCTAATTGATAAACAATATTAATAAGTAATTAAATTAATAGTAATAGAGAAAATTATTCGCGGATTTAAATTAAAACCTTAAGTCTAGGAAAAAGTATCCACAGTAGGAACACACCCAAAAGAAGGGGGATGAGAAAGACCTGTGAAACCTATTGATAGTAATAACTAAAAGGGAAGTGAAAATTTAAAATAACTGGCTACACCAACTTTTTTTATAAGGAAGTGAAACAAGATGTAAGACATCAAAGCCACAAAAGATGAAAGGGTGCAGAATAAGAGGGCATGAAATGAGATTCTCAAGAAAAGTTAAGGGCAGCTGAAAATCATTATCTAAAGCAGTTTGAAAACGGTGAATAAAAACAACACTTCTACCCGTACCACAGTAAATATTTATTTGCGACCTAGGTTTCGACGCGTCGCGTCATCTTCAGGCACCCCCTGAATCAATTGATATTATCACTAAAGCAGTTTCTTAACTGGTAGGACGCATCACACTACCAGTAGTGGCACTTGGGGCTGTATAGTTAGCCTCGAGCAGTTTTGAGCAGTCTGAATTAATATTAATCGGTTTGCTTTTTATTTTCTCACATTTTACTTGAATGAAAATGATTCTTCCGATAGTTTCACGGTTTTTCATCAACAAATTAAGGATTCGTAAAATTCGTAGGATTCTTTGCACTTGTCTTGTTGACATTCTTTACGATCTCAAGTTGGACTTGAGACCATGAAGGTTGGGAAATACATATCCAAGGTAGGTACAACGTTATAAAAACTGACATAATGGTTTTAATCTAAAAAAATAATAGAGGAAAGTAGGAGCAATGGGAAAGAACTTGTAAACATAACTAAAGAATATTGCCATTACAGTTCTAAACTAAAATACATGACTATATTTTCAGATCTTATATTTATAATGTAAAATATTGTGTATCAACGGTTTCTAGTCGATTGTAACCGCGTTAGTGCTTGTTTACAATTGGACTAGAAAAGAGGTGTACTGTCCACGGGAGGTTTCGAGGGGTCTCCCTCCAGTCTTTGGGCGAACGCCGGACAAATTTTATTATTATTTTTCTCACGCCCCCTCGACCGTTGCCACCCGGTCCACCTACCAAATTGCAACGAAGTATTAAATAAATGAAAAAATAAATAAATGCACAGTATGAGAAACGTGAGAAGATCTAAGAAGAGATGAACAACGTACCGAAGGCAATGATGCACGGAGCGATGAAGAATAAAATCCTATAACAACATCCCTAGCGAAAAAGTTCTCAAGGCAAAACATTATGCTATGGTCGCGAACACGTGCGATCTTCCTTAACATAGCATTGAGCTTCATTGTGCCCAGGTGTGTTAGTTTCCGATGGAATTCCATTTGGGAGGAGGGAGTAGCATGAGATGCGATTGTGCACACATAAGAGATGAGCAGAAATATATAGAGAATGTGACGCAACCTTCTGAATTGGAGGCGGCGATTCAGGTGGGAAGTGGGGGTGGTGACGGACGACACCCTCCCCCGCCTCAATCAACGCAACAATGGAGGGAGGAGTGCGGAAACGGTCTATTCCGGTATTCAAGAGGGGGGCGGGGGAGGAGGAAGTAGTTTTGATGCCGAGCGGGAGGGGGATTCGCAGGAGGGAAGGGAAAGTAGAAAGACAGACAAACGGCTTTATTTCAAGGACGAAATTCAGACAGTACCGTCGCTGATTATAATCGATTACACGGATTAGGCGTGGTTTAACAGTGAGGACAGAATTGAGTTTCAAGTGTTGGTAAAGCCATCAGCGAGTAAAAACCTACAGCACTCGCGGCGTACTACTTACTGCGATCTGCGCACTCCTATTTAGCAGTGTTGGAAAAAAGAACTACCATAGTAGCTCGTGCACAATTATTTTATCCACTTACCGATGGTGCAAAACCGGGACACTTACAACCTAGAGGACGAAAATCCGGGACAATCGGGACATATCCGGGACAATATTTATGTTCAGTCATTGACGTAGTTATGTTGCAAATGAAATGTCTAATGTCTTGCTTCTATTTCTCCGTTAATGTAAGAAATTTTAACATAAAATGGGAGTTTCATTTATAAAATGGGTTGTTTATATATTTTTTGCTAAAAATTTTCAATATAGAATGAATATTCTCGCCCCAAAACTGGCAGCTGTCTGATCTACCTACATTGTGGTGAGTGCTACTTTTTGTTTGCTGTTTGGTATAGGCAGTTGCATCTTGCCGGTCATATGAAACATGCCCATTATACATGTAATTGCAAAGAAATCCTTTTGCATGGTTATATTTGGGCTAAGTCCCCCCTTTATATAATGGTGTCACACTGGCGCTCATATCACGTTTACTGATGAACGTGCATTCACGTTCTGAACGTGTATTCAGTTATACAAAAGCCTCAGTTCCTTATCCGAAACTGAAGATAAATAAAGTAGAGATTTCCAAAATGTCTGTGAGCATCAGATGAGCTTAACCTCAGAGAAGCTGATAGGATAGATTAGGTAAGGTGTTAAAACACCACCTTCCATACGCCACTGGCTGCTCACGAGGATTTCTAAAACAACTGAAACGCTTGCGCATCCCAAAAACGTTTTCAGGGATACCGGGAGAGATGATTAAAATCTTGGACAAATCCCGGGAAACCGAGACGTCTAGACACTCTATAGGCAAGTCGATCTTAAGTAAAGGACGAGTTTGACACGAAATTGCCCTTTCTTAGGTTCGTTTATTTTCTGGTATTTGAGCATTACAGTCTATTTTTCTATTCAAACATTACAGTAGTTACCAAATCGATATTATTTCAATTTTTTCGTTGTAAACTTCACAGAGATTTTCTAGGAGTTTTCCTCACTAAACACGTGGCCTTTTTTATCAAGCTGTAATACGTACCTCACTGTGTAAGTCCACAATAGATTTTCAATCGTCCTCACAGAAAGTTTCTTTTATAAGCTTAGTATAACACAGGAAAAAGTTCCTTGCCCACAAAATCTTCGCTTGGGGAAATGTTCTGCCGGGATAGTCGATTCCCGGTCCCGTCAGACTTTTATCAAGTCCATTCTTCCTTTGGAAGTTAATATAAGTATAGACAGTAAATTTATTACACATCCCGATAAGGTACAGAAAAGTATGATATTCACATTGAGGTTCCCGATTATGTAAAATGGCTAAGATAGTTTCTGCGCCATTTTCAGATCAATAAAGAGGAAACAAGGAGTTCAGGTATATAAAAAAAAGAAGACAGGGTATTTGGGATAAACTCTTAGAGGTAAGTCAGAGAGGCATTCCCCGGGGGCACCAAGGGTCTTCAGGGGCCTCAAGGGCTATTCTCTTTTTTTCTTTAAACAAACTAAAACTTTCAAATAATTCCGTTTCTCGCACACACTTGACATAAAAATAAAAAAATAGAAACCATTCATATAGTTTATTTCTCCGAACAATTTCGATGTCGAACTAATGAACCACAAGCGAAATACAGTTCAAGCATGGTCTCATGAATTCACCTTCCGATGGGAAGATCTTCTATTAGGCAAGACCAGGGTCAAAGGGCTAGAACCAGGAACCGCGGCATCGATCAAAGGAAACAATACGGTCCTTTGATCTACGCTACACGGGTCGTTATTTTAATATTCCCGTAAAGCTATGCAATATGCATAAAAATTCTTTCCCGCCTGCCTTTGAAAATAGCCGATTTTAGCTATAATCCTATCTAACAATAGAAAAAATGTACACTTAGGGGAGGAAACAGGAAGAAATCTAAAGAATCCATAAGCCAAAATTTAAAGAATACCGAAAGAGCCTGAGATCGACACGATTTATAAAAGTACTAGGACCCACAGTTGAATTCTTTAAGGATTCGTATCTAGGATCTATCTCAGAATGTGTTTTTTTAAGAAAGATAAAAGAATGGCTACTCACAAACGATAATACAAAAGAAAGTTTGGAAATACAGAGATATACTATTTGTACTTCTTTGAACTTAAACGCTAAAACATGAAATTATAGGCTACGCGCAGATGTAATTTGAGGTAATCCCAAAACGTTTTTTCCATGCGATACCTATACTCCCACTTTCATTTTTTTCATCTTTTTTTCGTTCGTTTTCTTTCTTGAGAGTATATGCATATAAAAGGGTGGAATAAAATGTTTTATTATATTATGATTACTTTACCATGGTAAATGATTCTAAAATCGATTTCAGATGAGCTATCACCATTTTAAAAATACACTGAGGTACATACGTTTAATGTGCTCCGCGAAGCCGTTTAAGGGGCTGATGCGGGCCATTGAAAGTAAAAGCTTGGACGCCCCCGGACTCGACAATAATAGCATCTCGAGCTGAAATGTTATCTCCACTGCGTTTATCTCGTGCTTATCATAGGTCTCAAAACTAAGTGATTTAAGGCAGCTAAGAATAGGGTAAAGAATTCAAGTAGAATTACGCAATGAAGAATCGGAAGATCGAAGGTGGAGATAGGGTAAAAGAATATCAGAAGATGAAAGCTGAGAAAAATGGTAAGAAAAGGAGAAAACGGAAGATTGTGGGAGGGAAAGGGGAGAGTAGGGTAGAAATATACGATGAGAATGACATAACAGTTGATGGAAGCGCTGCGACCAACGCGAAGACGCTCGTAAAAAAACGGCCTTATTTTGGAAATATCTAAATAAAAAACAGTTCGCTATTATTCGCTACATTTTTGCACCTAAAGAGATTTTTCTTCTAGTAAAAATTCATGCTTTAATCAGATGGAACATGCGTTGAGGATATTATGTAAGAAATGAGAACTAGAAAAACATACGTCTTAATTTCACGAGAGATAAATTATGTATGTATGATGTTTTTCAAGCGGAGTTTTGACTAAAACTTCTAAAAATGTACAACTGCAAAATAATATGAAACTATCAAATAAGTATAAGTTATATTACATGGAAGAAACCCAACTTCTAATGGATTAAAAAGTTTTTTAATATCTAGGGAACTGGACTGAAAGTATTTCGGATTTGGGAAACCGAAGTAACATACCATTTGTTAACAAACTGTAACCTAACTAGTTTCGAGAAACTGAAAGCGACATAAAACGGGGATGATCACATAGGAGCATGAATAATTTTCAGATGATTTATTGGCTAAGCCCTTTTAGCAAAACTTTACATGAGAACTGAAAATGTAGGATCATATCCGTTTTATCAGCGCACCACAATGTTGCTTTAAAATATTCAGAGGACTGTATAAATACATTTTTTCAATACACCTTAAGAGTAATTCATTCCAAATTGAGAAAGCGACTTTATTAATGTTTAAATTTATTAATTCTTCAGATTTTCATTACGACCGATTCGTTAGTATGTTACCTACTTATAATATATGTATCATTATGGATTGATAGTTACCTGGCCTAGCAGATTGATTTGAGATAGTAAACTTGTCAAAGGTAACGTTGAGTTCAGCTCTTATATTCTGTATTTTCCTTAGGAGATTCAATTTCCAAAAGTTCTCAATTCACTATGTTTAAAAACATTCACAGTCTAAATCTCTTTCCCTTCAAACTTAATTTTAAAGAGAAAACTTTGAAATTACTTCTTAAAAATTTCTGAAAACCGCCAACTCGATTTTTATTAAGACGCAAAAATATAATTCAAATATTATTAGACGGATTTATAAAAATATAAAAAATGAAATTTCCTTTCTTAAAACTTATCTAAAAGATTGTCTTTCTTATTGCTATTTCAGTTTTAATTTCTTCCTCTCTTTCCATGTATATATTCTAGACTTAAATTAAGTTTTTTCGCAAGCAAATTAATTTTAGAATATTTCAGAATTCCTTTAAAAAAGGAAACTCCTAATCCTATCCTCTTTTGTTTAACCTATTCTCACTATATAGTAGTATTGTTAAAAGTACTTCGACAACTAAGGTCATTTCGCACGTAGGCTCCCATCGGGAATCGAACCCGAGACCGCTTTCACCGAAGACGAATAAGTAAACCACTTGGCTAACCGGGAGCCCCAACCTCACCATAGTGACCACTAAACTAATGTGACCTCTTTTGAATGGTCCTGAAGGTAGTCACTTTATGACAGTAATCGTGCTTACACTCAACGTTTGTGAAACAATAAAATTAGGATTTTTGATTAAAGCACACATATGACCGTGAGAAAAACAAGGCAAGCGTGGAGCGCTCATCCGCACGCAATACTCGAGACCATTGCCTCATCGCGCTGTCTTGAGGGTGGAATCCACGCTGCGAAGTCGCCACTTCATATTGTTTACTTTCTTCTCTTCGCTGTTACGCCCTCGAGGCGTCAATTGTTTGGAATCTGTCTTTGTCGCGTGTCCGACTCGTGAAGCGAGGAAATGGAAAGTTTCATAAGCGAGGAGTCGGAAGTGACTTGGTCTGCGAAGGGAAACACGACCGCTGCACGGACATCGGTGGCGCGCATGCGTGGTGGATGTGAGAGGCGTGCATCCAAGGACGGGAGATGCACGAAAAAAAATCGAGGATATCCGCTGCATATGAGCGGTGATGTAATCTGCAAGCCATTCCCTTCTTGCTACAGAGGGAGTAATTTTTCGTAAGGAACGGGTTTTTTCAGGGGTTCTCTAAATGTTAATGACTATGGGATCATTCTTTCGCCAAAAAAAACACGAGAAAACCTTTAATTTGGCTCGAGAGAAAGTTTTGATTCTGAAACAATGAAATATCAGCTACACAAAAAAGTTGATGCTCCGTTGGATAAGGTGGTGATCCTCCTAAGATGTCGCCATCAGTATGAATAAATTTAAGAAATAATTGCGCAAAAAGGTTCGGAAAATGGAGTATTTTATGACGTCAATATTGTCGCGAACGAAATTGAAACATTTGAAATTTTACATAATCTTTCAGAGCGAAGGAATTAATGCGAAAATTACGCCTAGAAGAGGAGCTTTAAACGTTGTAAATTATTTCTGAAGTGAATTTCTTTGAATGAACAGTACTGGAAAATAATTTTGACTATCATAGTTTCAACATTCAATTTATCAATCCAGTATATTCATAGTATAGTAATGGAAAAGATTCCCCTAATTAATTAACTAAGCTAGATGTAAAGCAACGAGAGATAAGCGGACTCATCGAATTCATAGCACAAAAAAGAAAGCATACAGGCAGAGGTAAGAAGCATTTTCAGTAATGAATTGGTTCACTCGAAGTAACATCAGGATTTCAATAACATATTTATCAACGAAATGACCGTCTTAGGCGAAACATATCTTCTGTTCACAAAATCCTTTCCAAAAAATTCTTCGTAAATAAAGCAGAAAAATACCTTAATTATAACAATTGTGAAAAAAAGCTTTTACAGTTTTTACTCAAAAACATAACAAGCTAGGCTAATTTTTTGCTGCTTTCTAGTAAGTTTGCACCTAATTTTACATGGAGGACGTATAAAATATAAAAATATATTGTAAAAGTAAAAAATAATACGTTTTATATAAAATGATAATTCTTCCATTTCATATGAAGATGAGCAAAAACAAAATAGACCTTTTGATATTCAGTAAGCTAAAAAGAGTTGATTTTTGTGTTAAGCAATCAAACGGATAGTGACTAAACAAATTATTATACTCTGTAATATAACATTAAAGTTCTCCGGAAACCCCAAACTAGTCGAAGTAAAGCAACGACTAAAAGGTAAAACCTAAGCAATTTTACTTTATTTAAAACCTAAACTTTGGATTTGACCATCAACGAAACTGTTTTTAAATACCAAAATGACAATGTCTCATTGTAAAACGTATCACGTCGGAAGAGCGAAGCAAAGGGCACTCGTATTTAAGCAAGGAATAAAATAGTCATGTTTTTCTTGGCCGTGTACACACACCAAATGGCTATCCTGGAACGCGAAAAGGCATATCTGGGACTGATACCATTCCCATGCAGAGAAGCTCCGTGTCCGGTTAAGAGAAACAGATTCCCATGAAAGCGATGGAATCCCTCTTTGGAGGGCGTTTCCATGGCATCGCTACTCACTTTTTGTCGTTGTTTCCGTTTTCGATGATTCGTTCTGAATGGGCGTCGCTGACAATGAGGAGGCCATCTTGTAGTTTCTCCGCTTCGGCGATCCTCCACAGTCCCTGAAATAGACAAACAACTATTTCAACCTTTGCCATGAACAAACTAATTATGGAAAATCAACCGTTTTCACCAGTCATTTCCTTCACGCCAACGCAAACTACGCTTAACAAAGATGCCTATTTTTCAGCATTGATCTCTTTTTCAGAATAACTAACGCATTCAATGACAATGATAACTTGTTTATAGATTACATACTTGAGACTAGAGCCGCGCCGTCCTGTGGGTGCAAGGGGTGTATCGCACCCGGGCGGCGGCATCTAAAGGGCGGCTACAGAAGCGTAGCCAACAGTTACTATTATTACAACAACATTGTTTATTGCTTTCTGTCTTATACACACGACTTATCTAGGAGAGATTATGACGTGAAATTAAAGATTGGCAAACATTTAGAGAGAATTACGATTAACTCAAGGTGAGGAAGGGATATTAGTACAGAGGATTTAATCGAAGAATTGGAATCAATAACAGATTTTCTGGTACCAAGAATAAATCCTCTTCAGGTTTTTGGAAGATGTATTTACTGGGTATTTGATCGGAGTCTTACCTAATTAGCAAATAGCTTTGCGTGCTTTATTGACGGAGACTGTTGCTGCTAAGGTAACGATAGTCAAAATTAATGTGAACTATTAATTCATAATGACAAATTACTATGCCAGGATAGGGAATATGCATAATTAATTGTTCCTGATTTTCTGTGACCAATACAAGTCGGGAAACGAAGTCATAAAATACTGGTTTTTCAAAGTCTTTCGAAATAAATATAACCTGCAAATCAGGAAATGTATGGGTTTGGTATTTTATTTCAAGGGGCGGCTAATTACGTTCGCACCCGGGCGGCAGATAGGCCGGGCGCGGCTCTGCTTGAGACCAGTAAGTCTTTCTCCAAGGGAAGTGGAAGAATGGCAATCTTTTTAGGCTATCAACATGTGTGGTACACTTAGAGATACGAAATAATCACAGCATATTTGTTTCAATTTACACTGAAACTTCGCTTTGCGAAAGTTTTGCTTTAATGTAGACAAATATGTTTACCAACTAACTCGGATACGCCGGGAGACTCCCGGAATCGGACAATAATTTCTAGCATCTCCCTCCTTCAGGATTAAGGCGTTTTTCTCCCGCTTTTACTCAACTAGCACCTAGTTTAGTTTAGCTTTTCAGTTCGTACACTAATTTACCGACTTTCGCAACTTAACGCGTCTTGTTTTCTTTTATAGTTAAACGCCAGCAGTCCTTCCGCGTAATCTAAATTGTTTCATATCGAGTTACTCGGAAATATTTTATTGGGATAGTTATCCTATCAGCTAATTTATATTATTCTTTTGCAAAATCGTGTTAAACGATCCCAAAGTATATCTTTGGGTAGAGCTAGTTCGATTGTGATCAAATTGCTAATTTTTTCTGTTCAAAAACGAAGAATAGATACTCTACGGTACATCTTAAAAGAAAAAAAAACACTGTAATTTTCGCAGTAGATTTTTATTGACTACTTTCGTTAACGATTTACCATCTTACATCGACCATCAGTAGATTATTCACATATGTGCAGGAATGAGAAGGAGGGGCAGAGGATAGGGGTATGTTTAAGAAAGATTCAGGTTGAAAGCCCTCCTTCTCATATTTAAATCTCGCAACCACGTAGATAATAATAGAAATTATGAAGTGTTCTTTCTTTTAAGATGGACGTTGAGACCACGAAGTCACGCTTATACATTATATTTTTTTCTATTATAGTGTATATGCTTTACATTGTCTCCCGAAATTTTCGGAATTTAAAACTCTTGGAATGAACTCTTCGGGAGTTGGCAACCCTAGACAAACGCAATCAATGTTTACGATTCACTGCCGATGGTTTTAAAGGAGGTGTCTCATCGAATAATTACTGTCTTCAGGGTAAATAAGCGAACATTCAATCATCTTCAATTGAAAATCGTGGAAAGTCCTTGAGAGGTGGCTGCGCTAATGTGTTTAACGTTTTTAGATTCGAGCCTCGATCAAATTCATCGAATTCTTACGTGTGAGGTGTTTTGTTAATAGATCAGATATGTCTACGGCCTATTTTATAGAAATAGAACTTTTTAAAACAGAAAGAGAACATTAAAATGCTGGAACGTTAAAAAACTATGAAATATTTAGAGTTTGAGGAAAGCTCCAAATATCCGTTGTTTGCTAGCAAACTAAACGTTGAAGAATCCCAAGCAGCAGGGGTTAGGGTTCTCAGTGGTCGCGCTTTGCAAGTATTGTTCTCAATACGTATTTCGGCAACTACGTTGCCATCTTCAGGGGAGAAGATTAATAATCTTTTATCCTAAAGACTATCCCAAGAAAGCTAGAATATTTAATGAACCGTGAACCTAAACCAGTATTCATCCGTACAATACCGTAAAACTTATACGAATCAACTTGTATCACAAAAAGAATTTAGTAACAAGCAGTTAGTTATCTTCCTCAAAGGAAATATAATACATCACACTAGATATTAGAGCTCCTACCTCAAGGTCCCGGATTCGAGTCCCAGCTAACCCGATATTTCTTGTTATAGAATGGTTATAGAGTTTGGTTATGTACTCATATATCGTTATTGTTCACGTCTCTGCTGTAATTGTCTTAGAAATGAATGTTTACGAGGATACCGGGAAAATTAAAAATAAATAAATACAAAGGGTTGTCCATCGACTCCTACAAAATCACGTTATTCATTCAGACATTCCAAAGTTACTGCAATAAACAAGGCTGAATTAAAATAAAGAGTAAACCCTTTCGATCGCTGAGTTAGCTATATCTGTGTGCAACTCATCACATGACTTGAGCAAGAAACATAGATGGGGGAGAACATATGAAACATTTGATGGCCTCCAGTGATCTGAGCAAAAAACGAAATCCTTCAGCTGCTGGCCGAATCCAGGATGTGATGAGTAAGACGAATGTGACTAGATGTTTATTTTGGCTTTCGCTATATCCACCAAACTACACGCCGGGTATTTACTTCATAAATAGCTTAGTCAAACATATTAAGTGGAGTAAGCGAGCGGAAACGGACGAACTTCCTCTCACCAAGCGAATTTAATTCGATAATTTGTTTACAAAAATAACTTGTGATATTAACCGCCCATCCTAGACACAAATTGTCTTCTCTCAGAAATCTTACGTATAGAAGAGACTCGGGTAGCGTATGTTAGTTAGATTATTTCAGAGACTGTGAGTGTGAAGTTAAACCAAAAGTGCTGCGCAAATGCGCTTTTCAGAAAATTAGATTCAAACTGTGGACGATAAAACCGTCATGAATTATCTGTGCTGGGTATCATGGGCCCGACCGCATGTAAGCCCGAATATTTAAGTTTTCAATGAGAATGAATTGTGCCACAACGTGAAGATTTATTTCTTGCACTTTCAAATAAGTAAGTAATAAGATATCCAGTAACGAATAGGGCAGGGATATTAACAAAAAGCGTCATTACTTATGCCAAAGAGGCTCTGGGTTTGATTTCAAATGAATCGTAAAAACTATCGTATGGAATGCACATAAAGTCTACATGGAAAATTCTTACATAATTATTTTCCGAACAATGGAAACCTGGAAAATTCTTACATAATTATTTTCCGCAAATGTCTAAAGGAGAAATTTGAATATTAAAATTTAAATCGTTGAATAAGAGAAAATGAGAATAGTAAAATTCCTATTCAGTGAGTAATTACTCTTCAAATACATGCCGTGGAGGTGAGCAAAACATAAAGATGAAGAGCAAAGAAAATTAATTTGCTTTTAAACTCAGTTTGATCTGAATTATTGTTATGATCAATTCGAATATAGAAAAACCCTAAATTGAACAAACTAAAGCGACAGTAAATTATCCCTAGCTAATGTAAAATATAAAAAAGTGTAACAAAAAACTATTTAAATTGATTTAAGGAACGAACGAAACTGCTAACTAAGTACACACAAGCTCTATTTTCCTCTGAAACTAAAAGAATCTACTTTAAATCGGTATTTCCGTTTTCCTCTATCATGTGCATGCAGAAGGGAATGCTTAAAACACTAGACGCACTCGAACTTTTATGAATCGTGTAGATAAAAAGAAAGTTACGTGTCGACTTTTTTCTCATCAAAGAGAAAAACGTTGTGAGTACAGGAAGAAAGATTGCAAAGCAAAGTGAAACCGAATACCTCATATATTTATCCTATAGTTTGGTACTGAATTGACTAATATAGCCAAAACGGTAGTAACAAATTCTCTTTACTACGTTTTCCCGAAGGTTTAAGGGGCCAGTTTCTGGAAGAGCGAAATGTTTTAAAAGAATAAAGAGTAAACGAGAAGTTAATAGGAAAATACACTGAGAAATGCAAACCATTTCTGTTACCATTAGCTATTACTATCCCATTCATTCCCTTCTTAAAAAACTGTCTCAAACGCTCCACGATTTCGTAACACTTCTCCCGAGAATATCTTGGCAGCAGTCACTCTTGTCGAAGTAAACCGAGGTAATGTATGCATAGGTCAAATCAAACCCGTTTTAGAATTCCGCCGGTGAATGTGACTGAATCCGCCGATAAGGTCAACCTTTGAAAGAATTCCCTACTAAGGAATAATAGCGAGCCCTATCGGTATGGGTGGCTTACTAATGAGCCGCTGCAGAGTGGAAATGCCCTGAGCTGGCAGTTCGTGAGGAGAATTTCGGAAAAGGAGTTTAGGTGGAAGGTAAATAAGCCATTGTTCAGATAATAATGTATGGCTGTATAACGGAACCGAGTGTCGTTTGAAAATGCCGCCGGAGTCAAAAAATGACAAAGCAAAACGACAACCAAAGGCCTGGCTATGGAGAGAGCTTTGTCTGCTTAAAATAAAGAAAACGGACCTTAAACATCGGTTAAGAAGTACAGAAAGATCGACATATTTTTTTAAAGCCTGTCTCTCATGTGATACACCATTTATTTTGTATACACCTGTTTATTTTCGCAATAAAATCCAGGAAACGCCTTCTCCGGTTTCATTCTATACAACAGCAGTTGTTATTCCGTGAGTCGTCGCTCGAAATAGTAACTGCCAGGGAGACATAAGTTGCTATACGGAAGATAGCCAGCATGTCCTTTCTTCAATGCATTTTACCAAAAATTCTCGACTTCCCCTACGATTTCTGTGAAATACTTACCTCAAAAACGTTTGTCTGCAAAATAAAAAATGCTATCGGAAAGAAAATAATTTGAGGCTGAGGTGGATGTTAAAAGTAATGTGTTCGATAAATTAGAGAACTTAAGGCACGCTTTCAAACAGAACAGGAAAAAATCCAGAATTTCTTAGAAATGTAACATTTTCGTTCTTTTATGCAATTATGGTAGTAAAGATCCAAAAGTTAAAAACACAGTAAAATCCGGCAGCAATTCCATTCAATACTAAAAAAATTCAAACAATTTTGACTTACTTTATATTTTTACGCAAATGTCGCAACAGCGCCCGAATATCTCCCGTTTAAAATGCACGGGCCAATGCATTTTAAATGGTGTCTTCATGATGGTGAATCTAGTATAGTTATTTTCCTTACAAGCTCATCTTAAAGTAACAATCATTTTAGTGCCTTAATTCTACTTCATGAAGTGATTAAATGGCATTTAGCCGATGATTGCAAGTTAAACGTTGAGAATAAATTTTGTTTGAGCTCCTTATCATATCTGAGGCAAAATGCTTGTTTGACAACTTCTTCAAGGAGTTGATCGCCCAGGTAAATATCAACTTCAGGGAAAATAAACTTCGAAGGAAATAAATTAAAGACCGTGATGGCTCTTCTTATGCCTCTTTCATGACCCGTGCAGTCGAGGTGCACTTCAAAGATGCTTAACATTTACATTAGTACCCTTCAAGTCGCCAGATAACGTATGGCAGGAAGTGCGAAAATAACGAACTCCCCAATTAACTGGCTTATTTGTGTACCTTATATTACCCGGAAAAAGTGGCCAATAACAGCTATCTGGTCTCATTTTAACATTACGAAATCTTCGTAAGCCTGACTTTGATGATATGCAGTCAACAATTTTTTAGTCGGGGTTTCGAGGAGAATGTAGATTATTTGAAAGGTTCCTCAAAGGAATAGGGTTGCAAAACGTCGTAATTTATTTTCCACTTTTGATTTCGTATGCTACATACGGTGTCTTAAATCGATTGATATTAATAGACACAAAATATGTCAGAAACCTGAGATCGGTTCTCTTAAACGTAAAGATTTATTTAGCGAGTTTTTCAGCTTTTTAACTAATAATAGCAAAGAAAGTTATTGTAAATGGTTCTGACCAGAGTCGAAGTCTTACACAAACAATCAACTAAAGTAAATTTTGGCATTCGTTTTTATCTGCAATTCCTTGGATCGATTTCATAGCTCACTTACGGGAGTTATATTGGCTTTACCTAAGAGTTTTTAGGACTAACAGTGTTTTAAATTCCATCCTAATTAGGGATTCATTTTCTAAAACGAAGAAATTGAAATCTTTATCTTAAGAAATATATTTTCTTTTTATGACCTATTCTTCGGATACGCCAATTCAGTCAAGAAAAAAAAAACATTTTACTCTTCATGAAATTCAAGTCCTAGCGCAGAATTCCTTTAGTGGATAGATCCTAGAAAAGTGGAAACATTCATAAAGGTTAATCATAATCCTGTCAGCGATTGTATTCACACGGAAACAAATCTTTCATAATATTTCGTGGCAGCAGTTCAAGAAACTGATCTATATTAAGATTGCGATACCTTTGTTCCATTATATTGTAAGGGAAATAATTCCTTCGTTGGTCGTTGGATTTAGAATTCAATGAGAACAATGAGACAATAAGACCATTAATCTCTAAGAACAATATTTATTAATGACAAGAGATTCATTAATTTCGACATGAATACTACCCGCTAAATGATAGTATACCGGGAAATCGATTATAGACAAAAAGAAACTTATACTATCGTATGAAGATAGTCTGTAACATCAGAATTGTGACAATTGATTTAAATCATTTCCATCCCGTTCCACTATCTGCATTCTATTAGTATACATTTTTGTAAGCATTCCGAGAGTTATTACGTTGAAAAATGTACAGAAATCATAATTTTTCGCTGGAATGAAAAGATACACGATAAAAAAACATTCCAAACCTAAATCGTTGATTCAAAATATTTTGTCTTTAAAAATAAAGAGTGATAATTGTAATTTCCTCGGAAAGACAAGCCCTGGAATTGAACATTCTAGAATTTTATTTTATAAAGAACCAGGAAGTTGAGCAATAAATAAGAATAGTGATACTAATGATAGATGGAATATGATGAGGAATCGAATTTCTTGATAAGCTTTCATAACAAATATTTCTACATTCTAGATTTGCAGGCGCAAAAAACAATTACTTACTCGTTGAGGCCGAGGCGAAGAGATTGTCCGGCATTCCGCAAGAGGGCGTGAGACTCGCTGTTGGTGAGAGTCCTCGTTGGCTGCCCATTGATGGACGAGATCACATCTCCCTCTCTTACGCCCTTCTGAGCAGCTTTACTACCGGGGTTTACCTGTGGGCGAACAATCACATTTATCATCAACATGAACATTCGAGCTCGCTAATTACCTTTTTGCGCAATGAAGGACAAGTCAAAGATAATACATCTAGTTAATACCTTGGAATATTTTTATGTTAAAATACGATGGAAGATTGAACAAATGTTATAATGGTATTTCTAAGAAAATGGCATTTTTAAGACGAATACATGAAATACACTTCATTATTTTATTCGAAATACAAATGAAATACAAATTAATATCATGAACGACATACAAATCAAGGCTCACCAAAGATGGAGCATACCTTTGCAATACCCGCTGTCGTAATTCTTATTAAGGACCGAATAAGATCGCAGGATTGGCAAATACTCAGGGAATTTCACTTCCGAACCCAACCGGACCATATTTAATAGTTAGACGTGAGGCTTTATCATAGAAAAGTATTGATAGCGAAAATATTATTTTACTGTTTAATTACGCAAGTTTTATTAGATGATATATACTCTAAATACAATAAGATAAAAACAATTAAACTTCTCTCTGGGGAAGGCATAATTTTTGGACGGAAAGTTATGCCCTCACTTAAGTGATTATTTTCCAGTTGTATACAACAATTACTTACAGTTAAAATATTTCATTTTGTGTGAATTTGTTGTATTTCAGTTGTATTATCTTTTCTAGTTCCTCACGGATACCTCCTGACGAACCAAATATGACTAAGGAGGAGCCAATAGATCACTATACCAAAACAGTGTTTAACCTTGAGTGGTAAACATTTTTATTTTATTTATTTAGATAATCCAAAGAGTATCGAAATATAAGACTGAAATATTTATATACATATATACTGTTATCATTTCTGTCTGATTTTGAAATTGATAGTCAATTGCACATTTTAGCGTTATTAACCGATTACAAAGATAATCTAAGATGTATACTTAGGTATAAATAAATAAATAAAAATAAATAAAACATCGAGAATCGTAAATAAAATTTGTTTAATTTTTTCAGACGAAAATAATTACTCAACTAAAAACGCTCAAATATTCTAATCAGTAAACGTACGGATACCGAAACGCTTCCCAGTTATTTTATAGAAAAGCTTTAATTCAGGTTGAAGTTTATAAAGGTTAAACTATTGATAACGATCTGATGATGGCGAGAATCCGTCATAGCCGGTCTTTTCGTCCAAGAAATAACATTTCCGGAAAAAGTACAATTCGACGTTTTCTTTTTCACCTCAGTATTTGAATTACTTCTCGGTAGCTTTAAAAGGAAATGCTGGTTTTTCATCCATCAAGAATTCTCAGTTTAACATAATGTTTCCACTGTAACCTACACCAATCATTGTCCTTGAAAACGAATAAAAAATCATTCATCTATTAGTGTCCGTCAATACTCACAGAGCTAACATTTTCTCCGATGGATCGATGTTCTCAGTCCCTTATAAATTATTCGATACGAGAGCTTTTCCCATCCAAAGGGAAGGGAAGGAATCCTATTTTCAGATAGCATGGAGGGCTTTTCAGCCTGAAACTCTACCCTTAATTCGTTTTCTTGATCCCGGGAAATGTTTTCCTCCGCTGACTGATGAGATAGATTAGCATCTGCTATCCTATTAAGCGGATTAATAGATTCTAGGAGGGCCCTATTCTCTCCAATGAAATACAGAGCTGTTCGTCGGAAACCGAGGTCTTCTCCTGTAGCTTGTGTTATATACAAAGTTCTCCTATCACTTAACACCAAGGTTCGTTGAGCTTAATCAGAAAAAACATAGAAACAAGAGAGTTTTCGTTACAGTAAGCGGAATGTCTAATGATACTGTCAAATGAGCTTTTCATGAATAGAAAATGTCCTCTTTTCTTACATCGTTCAACGTCGGAAGAGCTGAAGAAAACTACGTCTATTCCTATGGAAAAATTAGATGGAAAATAAAAAAAATAGTTAAAAATTTTTCTCGAAAAAAATATCCGTTATAAAATAATTCCTGGTTATTCGTGTTGCCTTACCTAAGATCATTAGTGGCAACAAAGGCACCTCGGATCGCGACCTTAATCTGTTTCAGGAGGGAGTTCAAATTCTGGATTGTTCTATGTTCGAAAATAATGTCTTCATGCGAAAAAAAGGAATGTGAATCCATCCGTACCCAAATCCAAAAGAATCCCGAAATGAAATTTTGATTTTTTAAGATTTGAATGTAACAGCGCATATGCTTGATTTTAGGCGTCAATAAAACGATGACAAGTTAAAAATAAAACTTTAAATTATAGCTAAAATAGGTACATAATGNACATAGATGAGAAAAGATGATATTCCCCCTCGAAGGATTAACATCACATTAAAAGTAAAACTGTCGTAAGATTCGATAATATTTAAAATTCAAAATTTCTTTCAACCAACGCAACGATATAAACCTATTATTTCATTTGCTTAAATAAAATATTCTCCAAAGGAAGTCACGTGCATTTCCAATTTAAATAACCGGCATTTCCATTTTGGCTGGGCTCGATGACTTTCATGAAAAAATCAATCGATTTTCCTTATCAAAGAAATTCTCATCTCCATAAGTGATTCCAAAAATTAAACATTACGCTGTCGTATTTCCTTTATACTTTTTAGGTACTATACTATTTACCTCACATGAATGACCAGAATGAGCAATGCATCCACCTTTGACGTGAATTATCTGAATCGTTAAATTTAGAAATAAACTACTAAAAGAGCGACACCCGCGATTGATAATGTAGGATGGAGTCATATCAATCAATCAATAACAAGAGAACAAATAATTTGAAATAAACTCCATTAAATAAATCAATAACTAATTTCAGTTAAAAAAATACGTGTGACGCTGCAGACGTAGCAGACGATAATGTCCACCGAGAAAAACGGGTTGAACCACTCTATTTTTAAAAGGTTCATAAATATTGATGGCTCGACAGATTGCAAAAAAATCTGAGGCTCCAATCCGATTTGGATTCTGCGGCGCCGCGGCTTTTATTCGCTTGAATTCGGATGACGTTAAAACGGGAAAAGACTACATACGCGATGGCAGCGCCGCAATGAATACATGTCGGTGAGGTCGGAAAGTAGTCCGACCCGTGAATGAACTCCTGGAGAAACGACAGTACGTGCAAGAAATACGAGAAAGGACAATAGATCAAAGGATGAAGGCCGCTGTATATTTTTGGGTTTCGTTTCAAGAAGAATCAACGATTGAGATTCATCCTTGGCTGTCTACAAATCACGATTTAAGAGCTATAATTGACCGTGAACAGGATGATCGTCCAAATTGAAATGAGTAATGCGTGCAAAAATCATTTTCTGCAGTCGAACTAAGAATAACTCTTTTTCCCCAAAGATGAAGCGTTTGATTTATCAGCAACAGGAATATAAATGCGGTGAAGATGCGGGATTCATCAATTTTCAAATTTGATTTCCCTTGGAAAAGAACTTGCGACAAACCGATTTGTCTCTGAAATACCAAAAGCGGGATCTTCGCTATGAAATCGGAAAGGCAGAAAATAATCTAAAATAAGATGGCAGGCACTAACGAGCTAGAAATTCCTCAAATGATAAACCATTAAATTCTTATTGGAGTGTTAGATACAAAAGTATTTTCTTTGAAAAATCTATAGGTTTCTTATTCTGTACGGATTAAATATTGGAAATTGAAAAAAATATAATCCTTAAACACATACTGATATGTATATCAGAAGATAAAATTTTCTTAAACATGAACAGCTGCAGTTTCGCATTAATGTTAGATATGTTTAAAAATAGTAGTACTTTATTAAATTCCAATAAAAATAAAGCTTTGTGAGATTATTAAGTGTATGGTTTATAAATTAGAAAGAATTGTTCTACTACATTAGTTGTAATTTCGTTTTAATATTAGATATGTTTAAAAACTGGAATATGTCAATATCCGATAAAAATTAAATTAACTTTGTGAAACTATTAAGAGTATGATTTATAGATTGAAATGAGATTATCTACTACATTAGCTAGTTAATGACCTGAAAAATATATTCTACCCCTCCCTCCAACTATAATGATATATTTTAAGTGTATACGTATTTAAACGGTCCTTTTTTGACGTAATCAACCTACCAATCAACATAATCAATCTGATATCGAACTAACGACAGGAAACTTTTATTCTCGTTAAGAAGGACCAAAAATACTAACATAAGGGAGATAATATATAATATAAATTTATCCCAGCACCATATAAAATACACATGAATAGAAGTACAGAAAATTTTAAGGTATTCTTACGAATATAACAAAACAAACCCCATATTTCTTTGGTTTTTGCGAATCACTAGACCTTATCACTTCGCAGTTAGCGGGCAACTAATCACATGTTTTGGTTTTATTAGCTTGAACATTATAACTGACAAACTGTTACGATAGGAAGTTTTAACCAATCCAGTGATTGGGCATTTTATGAGGATTTTGCCCATTGTTTTCAAATTTTCTTAAATATAACTGTAGATGAAGCCTAAGAACTTTAGCTGGGAATTGCATCCTCCTCAAAAAAAGCATGTTCCTAGAAAATATCTGCATTTTGTACCATTTAATTAGGTACATACAAAATTCTTTTAAAATTATAATTTATAACTATATAAACAGTTGGTACGACTTTATAGATGTATTAAATGATTATATATCTCCTGTTGTTTCACACATCTCACAAGTAATATGGTATTTAAATCGATTTTTCTAGTAAGGTATGACATCATGTAAAAGTGAATAATTTAAAATGGGTTTGATTCAAAGGAATTAAGCCAAAAAAAAAATCATTGCAGAAGGTTGGGGAATGTTTGAAATAAAGAAGGAGAAACGACTTGAGAAACACTATAAATAACAAAAAGGAAATCAAATTTATTCATCCATGACAAAGGATTAGTCCCGTCCAAATAAACGTCAAGTTAAAATAAACAGCCTTCAATCAGACAGATATTTTTCGCCACTCTTTTCGACTCTTTCCAACCAGTCCTCAATAAATCCTTTGAAATATTATTTACCTTTACGTAGGCTGCTCCAACTTGTAGTTTTCCAAGAGTTATAGAGAAACTTATAAATATAGCCTGTGCAGTAATTACGTGCTTTCGGTATCGTCTATCTCAATATATTTACGGACATATCCGCAAGAACAATTCTGTTTTTTCTTTATATCTTAAAACTATAACATAGATGAGAAAAGATGATATTCCCCCTCGAAGGATTAACATCACATTAAAAGTAAAACTGTCGTAAGATTCGATAATATTTAAAATTCAAAATTTCTTTCAACCAACGCAACGATATAAACCTATTATTTCATTTGCTTAAATAAAATATTCTCCAAAGGAAGTCACGTGCATTTCCAATTTAAATAACCGGCATTTCCATTTTGGCTGGGCTCGATGACTTTCATGAAAAAATCAATCGATTTTCCTTATCAAAGAAATTCTCATCTCCATAAGTGATTCCAAAAATTAAACATTACGCTGTCGTATTTCCTTTATACTTTTTAGGTACTATACTATTTACCTCTTTAATTTTCTGAAATATTAAACGAGAAATAAAATATGTCCTCATGCCTTTTATTGAATCTGGTAAAATGTCTTCCTCTTTCGGATGTTTGAGTTTCGGATTCCTGTATTAGGAGTGAACGCCTTCCTCAAACTCGAGCAAATCTCCTTAAATTCCAAGTTCAACTAAACCGCTTAAAGTAAATGGTTCGTTTGGTAAAAGGAAAAAAACCCATCCACAGTTAAGCTTATAATATGGTTACGCAAAGATGGTATTCGTGAAGAACATTTTGAGCTAAAGATACCTCCAAAACTGAAACTGCGAAAAAATTCTATGAGGAATTGAATGGCAAAGAAGAAATGGATATTTTATTCTGAAATGATCAGGGTTGCAGCCGTTAAATTGTGAAGTAATTAACTATTAACTGAATTAAGATTATTAGATGGGAAAAACGTGAACTCGTAATAAAAACTCAAAGAAAGGAGGGCCAAAATCTCACGTTACTCCTTACATAATGTGAAGTCATTCAGTATCAACTCAGACGTCGCCATTCTTAATTGCTTTGACCTTTCTAAAGAGTAATTCATTTCCTTAAGGTAAGATATGGAAATCAAAATATCGCAGTGAACTTTGCTACTGTGGAAACGCTTGTGAGCAAAATATTAAGGTGAAAAAGAACATCACGATGAAGTAGCAGGAACCATTTGTTTAGTACAATCTCCTCTGAGGTATAAAATACTGACTTTTTATTTGCTCAACTAATGTGTCATATCAAAAGAAGGAAATAAACATTCTATGTTGAAGATAATTTTGTAGGATTTATCTTGGAATGTATTATAAACTAATCAAAAAATGTTTAATTACGTAATAATCACAGATTTATCACAGAGCTATTTCCAATCTCATTAGCGGGGCTTTAAAATATGCCCCGAAGAAATACGTAAGAGAATACGAAGAGAATTAGAGTAATAGTTGCATGTGGGGTGGATGAAGAGGAGAGGATGGGTTTAATCAAACAGGATTTTCACTAAATATATCTTTCAAAGGAAAATAATGCTTATTTGAACTTTTGAATCAATAGCTTATGACGCTAAAATTAATAATACGGAATTACCACGTTCTGCTCGATAAATGCAAAAACGTCAGAGGCAGAAGAAACCCGAATACTGTATTGATGGTAATAAATTAAATTAAATGTTTAATTATCCGGTATTAATCAAGTTCTGAGATTACCCAAAACATATTAGATATGAATGTACTATATCAGCTTCTTCGAATATTCATTATACATTTTTAAATGGTTCAGATAAGGCAAAGTATGAATGGACAATGAAGCATCCAGAAAGCCCACTAAGAGAATTAAAGAAAAGTTAAGGAAGAATGTCCTAAACCTGAAAAGAAAATCGACTGTGTTACATCAAGCTGATAAATTTTCTATGAAGAACAGATAGCTGGTACAGTAAAATGTCCATTGACTCATTAATAACTATTTGAATACAGCAACTCCTGGGGGCATGTTAAATCTTATCATTATCTGAGAATATGAAAGGTGAACCGCCTCAATTAATCCCATTCCAAAAATTTAATTTAATTTAAAATAATGTTCATCGCTTAACTGCTATATTTATATCTGGAAATATATCTATCACTCTAACGTGAACGTTATTCTTCGATTAAGTCTAATCAATAATAAAGTGGCTAAAATTTTAACGGTGTTGAAACTGTATGGGTATAAAAACATCGACGTAAAATAATCAGAAACATTGAATAATTATTTGTAAATAAAACCTTCCCTTTAAACTGCAATAATTGTTAATTAGCAGTCGGAGAACTCAATAAATACGTCGCTCTTGATTTAGCGACCACCATTCAGGTAGATGCAACGGATTTGAGACTAAATGTACTACAAAATTGATTTTTTACAATATAATAGATTTTGATTCGTAATACTAGCACAGACTTCCTGTTAGGAATTGACATCCGGGGTTACCCAAAACGATACCCACTTCCGTATATTTTCCCAAAACGCGAATTCCCTCAGAATTTTTAAGTGCTCGTGCGGAATGAAAACACGGAAAAGAGAAACACAACCACGCCGCCAAGGTAGCCGACCTCTTCCGCTCGGACCTGTGGCACCAAATTCTTTTAATAGACTTAAAAAAATAATTTGACATCCCACGTGACCATGTCCTCAAATAGTCGAATTTACTAGGACACGCGGAAGGGTACTCAGGAGTTGGCCCGCCAATAAACGATCTAATTTAATCATCGCCTCTCTCGTTCCGTCTCCCGGAACACGTCTGGAACACTGTTATCCACTCGAGACTGCAATATAGAGGGCGCCCGAAACAAGAGGATTACGCTCTCCGTAGCGAGGTATTTCTGGAAAGCGATTCCCAGAGAATCATTTTACGGCGGGGAAGTGTATCTTTAATATAGCTCGGCCATTCCAAGTCCGCCACTTCAGGAGAGTAATGCACCCTTGTTTTATATGCGAATTCAGAATAAATCCTTATCTACAACCAGAAGAAGGGAACGATACTACTAGCCTAAAGTGAAATACTGACATTTACAGAACACTGAATGCATACTTTTTGTATTCTATATAATCTAATTTTTGTAATAAAAATTATATCATAACTGTTAATTTTTCAGTTGCTAAAATATTTATTGGAATGTAATACTTTTCAATTTTGTTTATGTGAAAGAGATATGTTTAGAGAGTGCCATTACTTTTTTAGTTGTCAAAATATGTAATGGAATATGCTATTTTTCAGGTTTGTGAATAAGAAAGAGAAATGTTTACAAAGTGAACCAAAGAACTTTTCCACGCATTTTACACAGCCGTATTACGGAACATTATGATAAAAAGTATTTCGTGGTGTTACCTTCGCCAAGCTTCAAAGTAACAATGGGTCATTTAGCACAATGTTTTACTCCTTTGAATTGAAACCATCCCCTATTCGTATCTGGGAATCCTGAAGATAAATTCAAGCTTATTTTCAGAATCTACATGCTAAGTTTAACGATGAAACTTTTTATGAGCAGCCTTTTTAAGGAGTTAAATTTATGTCTACGTCTATAAGTCTAGTAAGTCTAAGTCTAAGTAAGTACCCTGCAAGCCGCCTTTCAGCGTGTGGCAGGAGGCGCATGCACCGTGACTCTTTTTCCCTAATCGATTACTTTCGCGCATCGTTCGCGGAAAAATGAATTCTTGAATCGATTTGTTCTAGCATCTATTTCCCTGATCTTTCTCGCAGTATCAGAACGGCCTATGTAACATGGAGGACGCATTATAACGGCTATATCATCGGTGAACGTGCTTTCTCTGAGCTTACTTAGGATATTATCCTTTGTTTAAATCTTTTATCTTCTAAAGATTCCCATCTTGCGTTCTGAAGCATCTGAGTACTGATTTATTGTAGCAGTTCTTCACAGAACGTATCGCCTTTCGCTTTTCTAATTCCCGAATACAACACTTATAGGCTGGGCCCCAAAACTAATTTACAACTGATTTTCTGTGAATGAGGCTTTTCTCGATACGGCTGCTTATTTTTTTCTGCATCATGTTTTGCTCGAGCACCCGTTCCTACGTTTTTATACGTAATTCAGAACACTTTTCGAGCCTCAACAACTATCGAGGAATAAATTTACTAATTGAATGGAAAATGTTACACTTCACTCTCAAGTTCACTTTTTAATAAATATAACCAATGGATCCAAACGTTTTCAATAATTTTGTACAATGATTGAGCACGCGACTGAAAATAAAAGTAATTTGTGTTAAATGAATTACGTAAAAAAGAACTCTTCATTCGACTTTCAAAAGGAAAACTTAAAAATGCACGTCTCCTAATGACCAGATTATGCGAACAAAGTCTATGTTACACTGAAAACTATCAGCAATACTTAGAGGAACCACTAGTTTGGCTTCGTAGACAAAAAGACAACCGCATGAGCATATCAGTCTTCAAAGAAAGTGCTACCGCAACTTCTGAGCAAAAAAGGCCAATAAACTCCACGGAGAAGAAATGACAGGTCATAGGACCCGCAAAATATTTTAAATTGATAATCTGCGGTAAATGGTTCCATTATTTAGGCAATTACTTTTTATGTAAGTAATTATGTGCTAACGGGATAGACAATTTCAGCTGGTACTATCCAGCATTGATTATCTATACTCGGAACAAGAAAAAGGTTGCTCATCCAATGACACTCAAATTCTAGAATTAAATCCAAGTATTAGTATAAATGGTCACGCACGTTCACTTGTATGTTAGAATAAAGAGAAGATATCCGTTATGATAGCCAGATAATTGGCATACAAGGAGAAATTGAGATGAAATGAATGATTTGCTTACGGATACTGCCAGAAACGTGAGAATAATATAAATTTGGGATTATCCAAGCGCACATCATACACCTAACGCAAAGACAAGTCTATGAAATATGGCTTATTCCTGGTAGCTGTAGAATTCTGGAAAAATAACGGAAATTTCTTCTCGTGACGTTACCTGCTTATACGATAAATCACTTTGAATTACACAATTGCGGTGAATTAAAACATTGGGCACTTCTTACTCGAGACATTTAATACCGATCATGGCCGGAGATTTTTCAGATATGTTGAAAATATTTATCTATGACTATCACTAGTGAATTAAATAAATTTTCATTAAATAAATAGCTTAACTCAATGGAATTCGCAGATTGCAACGTGAAATGAACTACCGTGATACATTGTTAATTTAAATGAAAGTATTTCTCCATACATAATCGGTGTGGTTGATCGCCAATAAAATCCTTGTAGAGGGTAGCATCTGCACTTTAGAAACCATAAAAAAGCTACTTTGTCTCGTTAAAACCTTCTCCAAATATTGTGATAATTTATGTCCTTCAATACTAAAATAAAGAGAATTGAAATTTTCGGCCATCAATAAACAGAAAGAGTGAAAAAGCATAGTAAGATTGAAATTTAGCAAATAATCAAACATGCTCGTAGACAGTTTTTCAATTCTGGAGTATATTAGAATATAAGTACTGATAACTTTTACATCAACTCCATGTGAATATTACGGAAAAAAGTGACAGCTTCTAAAGGAAACACTGTTTCATTTTAAATCAATCCTAAAAAGAAAAATCGAGCGAAAAAAATACTTCCGTTTTCAACTCGATGGGATAAGATCAGCCTAAGGCGCAATAGGGTCCCTGCCGACGAAAGTTCGATAATTAATACCTGTCGTTAACCTTCCTAGAATCGCAGGCAAAGGACTCTACTTCCTATCATGGCATAATAGATAAAATCGATCAAAAACACAAGAAAAAATTAATATTTACAGTGAACTTGCCGCTATCTTACCTTATTAATTATATAATTTTATATTACCTTGTTCGCGATGTATATACTGAGTTGTTTTCACCGTTATAACGTTTCGGTTTTATTAATCTTGTCTAACGATAGTTGATGGGATTCCATATTATCGATGTAGAAATAAATGCTATCCACTTGTACTGTTCCACAAATTATAAGAACATTACTAGAGATTACCATTTATCTCTAGGTCGTTTCGATGTAAATTTTGATTTCCATTTTAGTTAAATATTGAACTGATTCATTAACATTAGAATCTATACCAATTATTTCTAAGTTCGTATCGACTTGACCTATTGGAGCAACTCAATGATGTTTCTCCTAGAACCCGTCATAGGTAAAATGATGCCTAACATATTGTTTCAAATAAACATAACGGTAGTTCAACTAAAGCTATAATCAAGTCAGTTTTAGCCGAAGTTTTTCATGGATTTCAAGCAAAATCCCATCCGCAACGTCTTCTTATTGAATCAATTCCGTGCCAAAACAGCACGAGAAACGGAAGGCGATATACTTCCGGTCATACCGCGCCGCCCTCGGTATTACTACGATTTCCCTCTCGTTGAAAGCAGCATCGAACCCCATTCAATACAAATGTCTTAATCCACTATGTCACGCTAACGCCATGAGAAGTCGCTTCCATGTGACGGGCCTCATGGTCGACCGCGTGCATTTCCCGAGGAGGCACCGTCGGACACGCCGCAGTAGACGCGCATACATTCCTTAATGTCACGCGTCAACCGTTCTCCGGAGAGCACGCGGACTGCGTTCACAAGACGATCGTGACCGCACGAATAGAGACAGTAGTCGAGAGTGAGAGGAAAGAGACACTGACCGTGAATTCCCTGCGGCGGTTACCGGGGCAGAACTTGAGCATCGCGGGAGTCCTGTGGGAATAACCGCACTGTGCGTTTCCTTCTGGAGCAACTCTCCCAGGACGAGTGGTCGGCTTTTTCTCCTTGTTTCCTTATCTCGAAGGCCCGGTTCCGAAGCCCTCTGGGTCGCAGACACACCCCCTGCGCGTGGTCACGGATCCAGCGGTATTAATTACGCGCGTGCCAACACCAGACATCTCTGCTGGCTACTTCTGATTAGCACTGGCGACGAGATACGGAGAGATTTCCAGCGGGGGAAATTCACACTGCTACCAAACTGCGCATCGCCACACTTTGCGTTCGGTATCCAAAAGGAATCCTCCTTGGAAGCAGTCAAAGGGCTTGGACAAAGGAGAAACCTTCCTTTGTCTGAAATTTCGTCGGCAGTATATCCCGCTTGATTTCAGAGATATCTCCGGGTGATGGGGCTTCAATTCACTCGTGGCTTCCCGTAGAGACGAAAATACGCAAGTCACACGCCGGAAAACAGCTTCGTAACTCGCGCGATAAAATACGCTCACTTTCTTATTCGCACGTCCGAGTTGCAGGTCAACATTCCATTACTCTTTCGACGCCAGGTGAAATCCACACTTCAGCAGGCGGCAGGTGTTCTGCTCACGCGGCATAAACAGTGCACCAATGTACGTATCGGAACCGGAACACCCTCCTACGCGTAATCAGCCGAGAAGGACGGGCTCCGAACGGAACCTTTATCCATATTCATATTTTCGGAAACCGCCGGACAGATCGATCCCAGCGGACGGATCCGCCAGCACCCGCACCGAAGCACGTGACCGAATCGAAATCCTAGTTTCCGTGACCCTCAAACACTGCCGCCGAGCACGAATCACACGCGTCACACTCAAACGGAGTCGGATCACAACAATGAGGGATAGCGGATCCTCGAGATGGGGAAAAGGCGTTGCGGTACCTCGGTGGGAACGCCTTTAAGGGCTCAAGACAAAACGGTGACAAAAGACAGCCGAGGAACGGCCTCCTGCGCCGCCGGAGACCTCGCACGCCAATGGGCCCTTAACTTTTCACGTGGGGGAAACCGACGGAGAGGGAGAAGAATAAGAATCCCTCCACCTCCTCACCTGCGCGAACCCTACTCCGAGTCCCTCCACCTCCAGGACACCCCTCTTCCTCGTCCACCAAACCATCGCTCACGAAAGACTACTATCGATCGAGTGGGAGGGCGCCTCGCCAGCAAAACAGCCCCCAACCCACGGTGCAACCCACCCCATTCCTCGAAAAACCCACTCCCCTCGAAGCCCCTTCCCTAACCCTCCTTCTGAATGGAGTGCGGGGGTGTTGGGAAGACAGTTGGAAGGGTTGCGGGAACTTCCCCAAAAAATCCACCGCGCGAGTTTCTCAAAGGGGAGTTGAAGTTTTTCGGAGGAAGTACTTTTCGTGGAAACTCCGACGCTATTCGGCTGAACCTAGGGAAGAGGAAATCCAAAATCTTGAATCTCACATCGCCCTAGGATGGCTGGTTTCTCAACCAATAAAACTCGGCGAAAAACTCTAAAGTTCACCGGAAGAGAATTCGTTTCCGAAGAATTCGACATACACGAGGGTGAATGGCACGGAGATGAGAAACGGATATCCTACGCTTTCTTGGATAATCTCGCAAAGGGGGAATTCACGCCGTTGGAATGGGGGTTACGCAAATCAGATTAGGAACGGGAATCTGCAGTGGACGCATGCGTGTGTAGTATTTCGCTCGAAGCGAAACGAACGAGAGTGAAAAATTCCTCAAAGTAGGAGTGGCTATTAAACGCTGGAACTCGAAGGGGGATTTTTGAAGAGAGTCCAAGGCGCCTCACCCCTTACTACACGATCTTTCATTCCACCCCTCCGCAGCAACTACGTACTATCCTTTCTTCCTTCCGTTTTCCCACTCCATTTCTTTCCCCACGACTTTCCTCCAACGTCGTTCTTTCGCCGCATCTATCATTCATATCTCCATCCTACATCTCTCTCTTCTTCCTTTCTTTATCCGTGTCGTACCCCTCTCCCGCTTCCATCTCCCCATGTGATCTTCTACGTCTTCATCCTACATGAGTATCTTCCCACTTTCTCTCCTCTACGAAACCTCTTCATTTCACTCAATCCCCATTCAAGTCTTGTTCTACGCCCTCCCTATGTTTTCCTGTCTCATTTCCTCTCATTTTACTACCTACTATACTTTTACTTCTTCACGTGCAACAACTGCCTTAATATTTGAAATGGGATCTCCAAGTCATCAGTTACTTGTGGGAGAAAGTTGCTCATAAATAATAAAATTTAATGGGAATAAAAATGATAGGAATAACACTTCTTCCGTTGCACTCTGAGTTTAATGTAATTAAACATTCGAATTAGTCCACGATTCCATTATAAGAAATTTTCAAGGAAAATTCACTGAAGCACTCATAATTATGGTACACTTGAGATAGAATCATAAACAACTCTTGTTCTTAGATGGCTTAACATTAAATAATCATTATTATTATTCTTTCTATTACGCTATATCACAGTTTTGCGCATGATCGTATTTTTCTACTTAGTACATACATACGTTGGTGCTTTAACTGCGTACGACAGCTCATTCAAAGTCCAAGAACTTTTACCAAATCATTAAAATTCGTTTACTATTATTTTACTCGTAAAATTCTCTTATCAAACCCATTAGCAATTTTGTTAAAATCCTTGATGAAAGCACGTACTACGGATACTTGTTAAATTAATTCCCTATCAATATAGCAACAACATCTTCAGCATACCAGTTTTTTTTTCATTATCAATGTTTTGTCATTCGTCCAAGACACATTCCAAATATTATCAAATTCATTTTCCGGTTTTGCGAGTTATTTACGACAACTAATGGACTTCCCTGACATAACACTCTTTCAGTTAGCTGGTGTTTTCCTATAAACTCCAGGTGTTCTGTTCTCGGACCGTCTTGGTCGATACCGGTCGCGTTTAAATAAACTCGTGGGAAATACGAAAAACGTTTCGGAATTATTTTTTGGTGTTTTCCTGTCGTGAGTTACGCTCCTTGGAGATGAAATTATGCAGTAAACCCAAAGACTGCACATATTTCCTCAATCATTTATCCAAATTAAAAATTTACCCGCACTTCTTCCATTATGCTAATCTATTCAAATAGTTTAACAATAAGACTCATCTAAGGCAGTGTTTTGAACGTACTTTTCTACGAATTAAACTTACTTTTCTACGAATGAAATCTCAACCTATAAGACTTACTTCCATACTATAGGACTCCGTTTACTTTCTCTCTACCTTCAAGATTTCTCATTATGCTCGCCTTTCAACGCTATGCTTTGCTCGTCACCCTCTCCTCAGGTCCCCTTTCTCATAATTTCGGTGTATTTTTACCCTTCTCCATCTCCGCTCCTTCACCTCTCTTATAACAAAATATTTCTTCTTCTTTTCTCAGCCCTTGCTTCCTCTCATACCCTCTTCATATTCGCCCCTTTTTACGTACCGTATACACTCTTTTTCCCCTTATCTTCCTAACCCCGCATCCACTTTTCTTCAGTCTCTTTCACTTCTTCCCAACTCTCTTCCCCCGTCACCAACTCCTCCGTCCAACTTTTCTAATTTCCATTCATCTCTTATTTTCCATCTCAAAAATTCTCTCCTCCTTCACTCGTCCTTAATTTACCGTTTACTCACAGCATAAAATCATTCTAAAATCTACTTCTCTAAGTGGTTTAGGAAGTATATTAATTATTCATTCAGATTGAATAATGAGAAACCTGAAATAGGCTCATTGTAATGGATTATGAGACAATGAGACCATAAAGGACGAATTAAAATCATTCCAAAATCTCTTTCGATGATCGGTGCTGATGTATTACTTATACACTTAGATTCCGTATTTAAAAACCTGTATTAGGCTGCAATGTGTTGGTGCGATGTGAACGATTGCGCAATGTAGTTGGTGCGATGATGCACCAGTACAAAATGTCCTAAAACAATCGGGTAAATTTCCCAGTCATAGGTGAGGTCTTCTGGAAACTCATCATTGAATGAATTGTTAGTCCTCAAATAAAATTTTTTTGTGGAAAAGGTACAACGCCTCTCTTCATTCTAATAATATAATCGGTTATTTTATCAGTTGAACTACAGAACTAAAATGGCTTAGTCCACAGAAAAAACACTCGTAAAGCTGTACATGGACGTGCTCAACTTTTGAGTCATTAAATGAATAAATGAAATGAAAAAGGAATTAAATGAAAAATCCACTAAATGTTTCTATGTCATCAATATTTTATTTACCATTAAATCAGTACTAACCTAATCTCATTAATATAAGGATAAGATGATTAAATATTGTATGTTGAAGGACAAGGGGAATTTTTATTGATGAACAAGTGTTTTTAGCATGAGCGATTTTTAAAGGGCGGCTTCACTGATTTATGTATTGCCTTCATGTACCTGAAGTATTGTAACTACTAACTGAGGGAGGTTTTCTGAGGGGTTTCCCTCCCTTTTAGGGCGAATTCCAGGCAGATTATTAATGCTCCCCTCAATTCATGCAATTTTATACCTTGTATAATTTTAAGTATGTAAGTAATGTAAAATATTTGCTAAATTGTACACACTGCCACCAAGTCATGCACCTACTTGCAGTGATATAGTTTATACCATTATTTCAGAGCAATAATAATAACAATTATTATAATAATAATTCAAAGTTAAATCGAAAATTTATTTTATCATTAAATTAATTACGACCAATCATTTTAAAATAATATCTAATTTAATTTCAATCTCCCAGATGAATTTAATTCATTGAATTTCCATTTTAATAATAATAATAAACCTACGTTTAATTGAAAATTTATTTTATACTTAAATTAAATAAGAAGACCAATCATCTTAAAATAATATCTAATTTAATTTCAAGTTCCAATTTAATAACAAATCTTCCGCTCATGAATCGTACATACATACAAACACATTTCCTTGGGAAAATCATTTCCCTATGTAGGACGTCGAAGTTAGCTAAACCTCATAAATTGTATTCCCACCATTTCGGAAATCACGCAAAATGGCACATCTTGTCCCTAAAAGAAACCACATAAACTATTAATTCGATCATTTTCGAAAGACGATGTCGTAGATTATAATTTATCTCTCACGGAATAATTTATCTATTGCAAGCGCGTCTCACACTTTCCGTCCCAAATTTCTCACCATCTGCCCTCTCTTTCATCCGCCAAATTCCTCTATTCTCTTCTTCTTATCCTCTTTTCTCCGTCCTTTCTCTATTTCCCCTCACGCATGCGTTCGCTCCGCGGAGAAAAGACACTTCCCCTCACCTCATCACCCATTGGGAACACGCATACCCACTCGAGACGTGTGTCCCCTTCCAACGGCACCAACGCCATCCGGATTCTTTTTTATCCTTTTACTCTCCGTCTCCATGGCAACAAACGATGTCGAACGACTTGATATACCCCTCATCATCAATTAAGATCGCTTTGTTCCCAGCGCCAGATTTCCCAAAGACTTTTTGCAATCTGCGTCCAATATGTTTACCGTGCGGGTGGTCGAATGTTTGGCGACCCAAAGCGCTGATGGCTAGCTCGTTAGGTATTAGTGGCATGCTGTTTGCTTCCTTCGACAGATTTTTTCTCTTGTATACACACAAAGTTCTAAATCCCTCCATTTTTCATCGTTCGAAATGAGATAAGAAGTTTAAGAATCCGAGCACAATTCAGACATTGTTTGAAAAGGAACGGACGCAAATCGAATGCCACGTTAATGATTTAAAATTGATTTGATAAAGTTTTTTCAATTTTCGGTGGAATCGACACCAACAGTAACATTTGTCTGCGAATCGCCAAGGCCGGTTCGAACCTCAACGCCTTCACCATTAGCAACAAAAGCATAGTTGCCAACTCAGAGACTTCTCCGCAATCTAGCTACTTTCACCTTCTTTTACATACATACCTTCTTTTAGCGATCTTTTTCTGTTTCAGCGATATTTTATCTATTTTAGCGATTTCTTGTACTCTTCCGAGCATTTTCTACTACGTCGACCCACCTGTACCTACTTACTTAACGTAACTCTTCACTTATTTTAAATTAAAATATCATTACTGATAAAACACGTAACAATGAAATTTAATACAAGTAATTACTGTACTGATTCTCCAATTACGGAAGAAAATGTAAGCTCTTTTATCTTTTACTACTTTTAGAAATATTTTTCGAGAATTTAGAAACTTTTTAACTACTTATCAGGAAACATTTAGCGATATTAAGAAATGGCACCTCGAACAAAAACCATTTAAGAGATAAGGCATGAGATAAATTTTCCTAGAATTTTCCCAGAACACCGAGAATGGAACAAGGTCAAATATTTAGGTGCCGTACAATGATCTGATGAATTTAATTCTTCATAGCATGCAATAAGAAGTGACGAAAATGAATGCGATTATTGAGCATCATTCATACCTCAGCAATTTTCCTATTATCACGGCCACGAGCCAGAATAAGGCAAAATTTAATGAAATATATATTATTTTCTATTCTGCATCGAAGCACAAATCAAAAATTTAGCATTCATTACGACATATCATCGGGAAAAACCGTTATATTTAAGAATTTAAATTTATCTGTGGAAATAACGAAGTGCTTGCTTATTTTGTTATGTGGATTCTCATTTACAATGATTCTTAAAGTATAGACAGCAAAAACTTTAAAAAAATAATATTTCGTAGGAGAATAACGAAGCTAATTTTAACTAGATAGATCGACCCGTGATGAATCAAAAGTAGAAATACCAAAACTAATGGCTACTCTAATGCTATGTTTATTTACAATGAATAGCAATATCTTTCGTGATATTTGAAAGCACTAAAGTCTGACTCTCTTACGTTCTTCCAAAACTTCCAACGAATAATAAAAGAAATAAACAAATGTCATTGATGCTTCACTTATTTTAAATTATAATAGTATTACTTTTAATCGATTAATGATAGTCATACTGTAAATTTAATTTATTAATTTCTGACCTGATACTCCATATATAAAGCGAATTTAAACCTACTTAAATACGTGAAAGTATTACAGTCTTTTACGTTTTTGTAAATGTCGAACGAATCAGAAGAGGAAGATTAGACTCATCCAATTGATAAACAAATCTCACGCAAATGAATTACAATAGGAATTAAAATGCGTCTAATTAAAAATAAAATCAACTAACACCGATAAATTAAATTATGAATCATATTAAATTTAAATAATCCACAGAGAAAAGAGCAGGCAACTGCATAGTAAGATCTCCACTGAAATATATTTATTAAATTAATTTTAGCATAGTTATTTACGGATAGCTGAGGACCTACTTTTTTCCTTCCACAAATCTCCATTCTAAAACAGAAAATTTCGGCTACGCGGATAACGTTTCAACAGAGCATTTATTCACCAAAGCATCTCTCGAAAAAATATGTTCCCGTGATTTTCATTTCAAAGAAGTACTGTGCTGAAACGTTTCTACTCCCGAATTCTCCCTTGTACTTTTCCACCCTCTTTTCAACGCTAAAGTTCCGCCGACAACCCGTAAATACAGTTCTACTCGTCTCTTTGGAACGACAGAGTTCAAAGAATTTCGGAGTTTATAATCCTTTCTCCGAATCTTTCTTCTCCCCGCGCGCTTCCACGCTTTCCTTCAAAGGCTTTTCGTATCCATCTTCTCTTTTATCTTACCCTCTTCTTCCTCCCCTGCCTTGCCTTTATCTGCATTTATACTCGATCGATTTCTCCCATACATTTCCTCTCTTTTACTGGAGAAATGTATACTTGAATTTTATTTCTTTATACAATAATTAATTATGATCTCGACGCAGATTCTTACTCCTTAATTGGCAAAATTCGTATTGCAAGGCAGGACTGCTATAGCCTCTCTCCCACCACAAGAAAATACTTCTCCCCAATAAACTCCTCCTAATATTACCTTCTATATGGGATCAATTATTTATTCTGATTTTAATGTTATCGGGTGTGAAACATTCAACCCTTCTCTTCTTTTCATAGCATTATTACCAAGTAGCATCACTAATAAATGTTCCTATATAAATACAACCAGACATGTTTAATTGTTGTCTTCAGAATAATTCATAAGATGGAATTATTCCTTTAGAAAAATTGGAAAGAAATGCTTTGGTAGAATCTAATAATTAAGCATAGACTTTGTGGTAGATCATCATTAAAAAGAATAACGAAAAAACGCTTATATATAACAAATTATGTCGTAAAGGTATAATTGTTCTTTTTTCGTTATTTTTTGTGCCCTGAGCTTATTAAATAAATGAGCTCCATGAGCGGTGGAATGAAAATGTATTTAGAACTCATTAAATTAAATGGAGAATAGAATTAGCTAAAGATTTTCTTATACTAAAGCTAATTAATATTAAAACAGCACGTGGATATTGTGCGTAGAAATATTGGACGTCAGTCACGATACCTGATTATTTCGGTTTCTGTAAAGTTAAGTTCATATTTCCTACGTGTCATTGAATAGCCGACATTAAGTTCAAATCCAGAAAAGATAAAAATGATTATTGCAACGACTTACAACCTTACAAACTTTTGCTTCCTTCGCTTTTTACTATACTATAATTCGTAGTTGCTTATGAAGAATGGATTCATAAGGCATATTTTGTGTAAATAAGGACTGTCTGAGATATGAAAATTTTAAACATTCTTACACCTTCAAAGGTAAACAAAGGTTCGGGTAAATAATGCTAGAATACTGAACTTAGTTTCACTTTTATAAGTCGTATATTTCTCTAGAATCTTCCGCTCTTGCAAATTTTCGCTGCACAGCTTTGGAAAAAGATTACGTATTGTGAAAAATGATGACAAGTAATTGACAAAACCGGTCTGTCTCAAAATAAAAAACTGCGATAAGGTATAACTGTTGCTGCTTTTACTCTTCGTGAACATATTTAACTTCGTCCAGGATGATAAGAAGTTTCGTACCGCAAAATATTGAGTTTGGAGGGGAAATTACTTGAATATATCTGTAGAACGACGTCAGATTTGAATGAACATGTCAGATGCGAAATCAACTGCCTCGCGAATAAATCTTGTAGAGATTTACTCCATTCCACCAATTAACTCTTAGTGGAATGATTGCGTTGATAAATACAGCGCTTAACTCAAACAGCAAATTATCTTGCAATGGATCAGGCGAGTCGGATAATCCTAAGCTGAACCTTTCCCGCCGAATCATCGATCCTCCCACTCCTCCGGGTATCTTTTTCTTCTAGTCTCTGGAAACGCACCTTTTGAATAGTCATCTGCGCCCATGAAAACCACGTGCCCTTCACACTCATCAGTATGCCGCGTGTGGAGGGCATATTCCCACTCCATTGTGATGGATCCCTCAACACATCCTCGACTAACCTCCCCTTCACCTTCCACTCGACCACACCTACACCATGCTCGCTCCACACGGCTTTGTTTTCGCCGTAACACCTTCCTTTGTTACGCATGTTAATCCACACGCGAGTACTTAAGCTTTCATGAAGCAATGCGAGAAAACCGGACGGATAATTTAAGGCAGCGGAGTACGTGTCTTCGGTGGTATTTCGGTGCACGAGGTGGTGGTAATGCATTCTGATATACATTTGAATATGAATATGTAGGTATTCAATGTCAACGAGTCAACGTATATACATATGAGTGTGACTTTATTTGTATCCTCGCTGTGTGCGTATTTCTGTATTCAGTATCTTAAACCAAATGAAGACTTTTGATGTTTAAGACTTCCTTTTCAAAAACCTTTGTTTCGGCTACCCATAAATGAGCCCTTACATCTATCCACCAAATCCACCAACAGGGCTTTCTGGCCTTAGTTTACCACTATTCTTCCTTTATCTCACTCGTATGGAAACCTATTCTCTCCAACGACCTTCAACTAATATATCTCCTTCATATTAAGGCTATTCACCCTTCACTCTCCAAGTATATTTGCGATCATTCTCCCTGTGTAAAATACTTAATTATTTCTTTCACCTAAACGATCATGCAGTTGGCCTCAGTTAACGACGTACTTGGTTAACGGCGAATGGCTGTAATCAAAAATATCTTGGACAAAAACGCAGGCTTTGGTTTATGACGCCTCGACGATGGGAGGTAAGTAGTAGTTGAAAGAATATAAAAATACTTGCTTTGCAAGTCATTTTATAGGGTGGAAAATTCTTCAAAGAAAGAAATACGTTGCTGTGTATCTATCTGTATAAAATATATATTGACGTAACTATTGTAATTTATTTGCTCTATGTGTATATATATCGATGTAACTACTATTATGATGCAATTACAAATGTAATGTAATTAGTCATCACTAATTAATCTGTCAATTAACTGTAATGTAATTACTGAAAATTACTTGTCCTATACATACTTTTGTTAGTCGTTGAATTAATAAATTTATTATTATTATTTTATTGTTATTATTAATATACTTGTCAAGAATTCCCAAGACACCCTAGTCAGGAGAATACCTGATTATAGGCATATTCGGCCGAGAAATCCTATTTAAATGTTGTGAAATACTCATAATTCATTAAATTCTCATTACACACAATTTGCATTAAATGCTACCCATTCAATTTACACACAGAATTGCCCAGTGTCAGAGTTGGTGCTTTGGTAACGTGTTGGATGTCAACGGTTCTAAGTTAGCAGTCTACGATAATCATTCTGCTATAAACACCATATCGTTACATGCGAAGAACTCCTATTTCCGACTGAGAAAATTTTAAATTTTCCTCCTTTCCCAAGGAGAAACGGAAGTGGAAAAAATGTGACAGGATTTCATGTCCGTTTCTCCTTGGGAATATTCATAGGCTCACAACTTAATGTGTGAAGTAACCTTTCACCCTTTTCCTTTGATCGATTGATTTGATTTTCCTTTGATTGATTGATTAGATATTCCTAATGATGGAATATTATGAGTATCGCCGATGGATAGCAATTTTGTACTTTATTTATTTGTATCCGGGGTGGTTCCCTTTCCCGAATATTGCGCAATCTCCCTTCGAAAATCAGTGGATTCGAGTAGCTGCATCTTTGAAAACATATTTCTTTATATTATCTTCCACATTTCTATGACATCTGAACAAGTTTCATCTACACATTTGACATGTACCATGGCTACGGGGATGAGCAGGGACGAGTTAACCGATTACCATTATTATACTATATAGTAAATATATAAGTAAAGCAAGTTAGTAAATATATACAGCGGTACCTATATGTATTTACAAAATATAAAAGATTCAGGGATGTTAAGAGAAGAAAAGCCCTGGCCAAACAAGCGTTTCACATGAAGCGTAGCCTGATAGTCAACAGTTCTCAATCGACACAAGAAAAGGATTTGTAAAAATCTTTGCGTGGAGTGTCTTCATACATGGCTGTTAAGCATGGACCCGAAATAAATAGGGAAAAGTTAGGCTACTTGCAGCTGAAATGTGGTTTTGGAAGAGAATCACAAAAAAACTAGCACGTGAGAGAAAAAAATATGCAACTGCTAGATGAGGTTAATGAAAGGAGAACGCTCCTTCAAACCATACACTACAGAAATAAAACTAATCGGTACATTATAAGAGATAATAACTTCATTTAAAACACAATGGAAGGAATAATTTTGTGGAAGAAGACAAGAGGACGGCCTAGACTGTTCTTATTACATTCTGTAATGTTAATTACCAACTGCAAGTCCTATGAAGAGATGAAAGCAACAACTTCAGATCGAGAAAAGAGGCTACAGCAACAGAGACAAGGAATTGCCTTTTGGGAAAACAAGAAGGAATATGTATAAGGCACCGATGTATACCT
Source organism: Ladona fulva (assembly GCA_000376725.2). Taxonomy (NCBI): domain Eukaryota; kingdom Metazoa; phylum Arthropoda; class Insecta; order Odonata; family Libellulidae; genus Ladona; species Ladona fulva. The sequence goes on from KZ308777.1 coordinate 147,912, forward strand.
TTACGTACAACAGATGATAACATTAATACCTCAAAGCGTGACTTCAACACACATACAGAAAGAAAGAATACTTAGCAATTTCCACAGCAGATTTTTATTCGATTAGTTTCGTCAACGAGTAAACGTCAACGATCCTGAAGATGTTTACTCATTGACGTAACTAGTCGAATGAAAATTTGGTACGAAAATTACTAAGCATTCTTTCAATCTATATGTGCAACAGATGATGTTTTCGAAATGGAAGATAATTACAACGAAAACTCCGTCAAATGGTGACGGAGTTTTAACATGGTGACTTGACTTGTTAATCAATACAGTGAAAATTTTCACCAGAAAAGTACTGAAAGAAAAAAAAAGGAATTCTGAATATAAAACGATAGAATCTAGATACTAAATCGTCATTTTCGATGTATCTAAGAAGGCAAGATTAGCATGAAAGTTTTCATTACACTAAATGTTAAAATTAAATATTTTACAGATTAAGTTGCAAATTTTCGGAGCTCAGATCACTCTTACATTAAATTATATTGCGTTTTTATCTGTGGAGTGATCAAGGTCCGTTAGATCCCTTCAGCCATCTAGGCTTTGTGCCAACGTGTCATTTATTCTGTGGTAGAATATAATGATAGAGTTAAAATCTACGGACGCCGCTGAGATGCTGTGGAAATGCTATGTATTTTCTTTTTCATTTTATGATTTTATTCCATTTTTCTTGCGCTTGCTTGGTTCTATTTTTCTTATAAAATGTTAAATAAGTAATATGCATAATTGTAATTTATCAATTACTGCTTTACTGTAATTATATATAAATTTAATTATTGCAAAAACAAATATAGTGTTAAAAGTATAACTTTCAATATCTAAACTGTAACTATGAATGTTTTATATGTTGGCACCTCCTGATGAGCCTCTTAATGGCTCAGAAGGACCTTAATGGTAATATTTATCTCTTCTCGTGCAATCATTTATAATGTATATTCAATGATATTACTATGATTGTATTTTAGTAAATATTGTATATTGGCAATTTATCAATTACTGCTTTACTGTAATTACATATAAATATGATTATTGTAAAAGCAAAAATAGTGTTAAAAGTATAACTTTCAATATCTAAACTGTAACTATGAATGTTTTATATGTTGGCACCTCCTGATGAGCCTCTTAATGGCTCAGAAGGACCTTAATGGTAATATTTATTTCTTCTCGTGCAATCATTTATAATGTATATTGAATGGAATATTTTATATTGGGAGTATTTTATAATAGAGTATTTTTACTAAAATATTGTATATTGTATTTTCCTAAATAAATAAATTTTCCTATATAAAAAAATCCATGAAAGGGAAGGATACTTTTCCAAACAAGTAATGTTTCATAGCTATTATTTGTTTGGAAAATTATGTACCCTTCCCCTCTCTTATGATGGTGGAACTAAATTTAAGACTATTACGTTCACCTCTTCAACCGAAGCAATTTTCAAACCGAAACCAGCCTTCCTCTTCACCGTACTACACAGCGTTAAAAATAACATCCACAAGTGTCTGGTTTACAGTATAACGCAATCATCCGCTGTTCACAGTCATAGATGTGACGAAATGGCTTAAAATACTCTATTTCTTGGTGCTCATCTCCTTAAAATACAATTCCAAACAAATTAAACCGCTTAAAATTGTTAGCTATTTTAAAATTTACGATACAGGAAATATCTCGAAAATTTATGACGCAATCGTAGTGAAGATTCTGAATTTCTCGAAAAATATAAATATAAAAAATATANTGAACTTAACACCAGGTTGAACTTAACACCAGGTTAATAAATATGAGATTAATCAGAAATTTCGCGACAAGAGCTACCCGATACTTTAATTTGTTTACGTTACTTTTACCTCACCATGTCTATTTTTCCTTCCTTATGAATGTGTAATTAGCGTGAAAACCAAAAGTTGCATTTTATTCATTATTTTAAAATCATAAAAATCATAAATTTATTCACCCGGAATGTGAAAGATCATCTGATTAATATTACAAACATAGAATCCAGCATCCAGCAGAATATATATCTAGTTACTGCCACTAGAAAAAAAGTGAATCAAGTTTCTTCTTTCTAAAGCGAGAGATTCGAAAGTAAAGACAAAACAAGAGGGTTAAATTGAAAAATTTCAAAGGTATGCTGCTCTTGAAAAATAATTCCTCTTTCAAGTATTGAATAATGAGAATTAAATTCAAAGCAAACTTCCTTCATCGAGTAAGAATAAACACTCTCTTGAAGACAAAAAAAATAAAACGATTTTTTATCGAGATCACCGAATACGAGATAAAGCAATCCATTAATTAAAATCTTTTTGAGAAATGAATTCCGCTCTTACTTTCATTAAAAAAAATTGATTTTACTTGCCAGAATTTTGCTTAAAATTTTATTATTCTATTTTTAGTCGCAATTCTTAGTTAGTGATTTAGTCCAAAATACTTTTTTTAAAACCTTAACAAGGTTATCTGGAAATATGAAAATTAATATCGATTACCTATTTGGATAAGAATTACATATCGCGCTTACTGTAGAAATAACTTCAATTTTTATGCCTCTCCCTCTTACACGATACCACCCAAAAATTATCCTGTCAAACTTAATCTCGACGTCAGTGCTTAACTAACTCCTAAGTTTAAAGTTAAATATGGAACCAAAATCCTGCAGTTCAAAGAGATTTTTAACAGGGCTGCTAATCGAATATATACGAACTCAAGGAAATTGAAGGAGTGGATGAAAGAGATATTAACGCGAACTTTCACTTCCTGCCCTCAAGCGGGCTGAGTTCCCTCAAATCCCTTCTCTTTCTCACAAAGCGCTTCCAAACTTCTCACTAAAGCCCTAATCAATAACCTACGTGTACGAGCAAAACGAAGAAATTGGGGGAGCACCTTGAAAATCAGAGAAATGGAGAGAAATGAGAATTTAGAAATGGATAGAGAAAAGCAAACGGTGACACAAAGTGCTAAATCTAAAAACCACACAGATTTAGAATAGAATAGAAACGTTTTTATTGCGGGCGAGATTAGGACTATGAAGACCCCTCTTACATATAACCCCTTCAATTTTAATAGAAGAGAAGATAGAGCAGTAAAAATAGAAAAAAGAAGAAACTATGCATGGATAAAAAAACCTTAGTCAATAGCTTAGGAAAACATTTCCTCAGCAGAGAAACACCCAAAAGAAGGATTGAAAAACCTACTGATAGTAGTAGATAAATTTTATACTAAAGAAAATATTTCCATAACCTGAAAAAGGAGGAAAAATCTACAAAAAACTCAAAAAGAGTTAAACAAAACAAAATAAAAGACATAAAGGCATGGAAAGGTTTCCACACCAGATTTGCGAATTAAATATAGAGGGTAATCTACAGGTACATAAAAGAGTTTATTCGTTCTCCTTAAACTTGAGTTACTTATTTGCATAGAACACGGTTTTTTTCGAACCCCGAAAATTACAATTTTTATCAATTTAAATCTGATATTCGTAGATTTAGATATATCACAATCCTTACTGGGATTATTGGGTTAGACTTAGGGAAATTTCATCTTTTCCTGAAGAAATTTTTTTCAAGACGTAAGTTTCCTACGACTTGCAATCGGGTAGACGCCATATACTGCCTCATGCTCTGTACACAGATTCATTAATTTCGCCTATGATTCAGACCGATTTCACTCCTTAAGCAGTTACATAATCAAATTCATATCAAGCAGTAATACTTTCACTAAAGGCGTACGCGCTACCAACTTAGCTATATTAAGAACAAATTTTGAATAATTTTTAGTTCTTAAGGTAGGTTTAATAGCTGTTAACCAATATTTGTTGAAACAAATGCAAGGAATCTCTGGTCATTCAGATCATGTTTGAATTTTCGAAATTAGAAATTTAACTTAACGAAGACTTTAATTTTCATCCTCCATAATTGGAAAAAAATTTGTTTCTTTTAGTGGAAAAAGATTTTCATACGGGCGATTTTACAGATACGAAAGATTTCTACAGCTAGTTATTACCCCTTAGTCTTCTGCGAAAGGTCAAATCCTCACGATTGGTAAACGGGGGAAGAGTTAAATGTCTTGAAGCCATCTGCTATATACCCTTTCTACACTCGACCTTCTCCTAGGACCTAAGTAGGGCTTTGCGGACGTGGGGGGTGGGACCACTTAATGCATTAACGGCTGGATGGACAAAAGAATGCCGCCAAAAAAGCAACGGTTTTACTTTGCGATGTTTCCTTTCTCACAAATCCGAGAGGTCGGAGAAAGGAGAGATCTCCATTCGGCATGAGCTTAGTGAAATTGGCGACCGAGGATTGAAGGCACGTGCAGTATTTTCAGCACGCAAAGGATATTCTAGGAAAATGCCCGAGGCACTTGCTTCACGCTGACCTACAGAGGAGTAGCAAATAAAATTTTCAAAACCTGGACCCGCCTGACCACGATGTCCTTTCTGTAGTGAATTAAATTGTGTATCCCTCTCTGCTGCCGACTCAGGTCTCCTTCGGCATGTCAAAATCTGCAAATCACTTCAAAGTGGCATGAAATTCCACAGCGCTAACTGTGACGAAGAGCAAAAGAATATAGAAATGCTTCTTTTTTAATTCTGTACTGGTCATTCGTTTAGAATTCAGCTGCCAATTGGTTTTTTTAGGAACACTAACCAGGAAGTTTCAAGGCACGTGCTACAATAACAATTCACCAAGAAGAAAAATAAGATTCGAAAGCAAAATATGGGGACGAGAATAAAAATATTTTAGGAAACGAACGACTGAAATGACGTTTCACACGAATTTCAACTCTTCATTCAATAACTGTAAAGAAACATCTAGATCAAAAAAGGCACTCACTCCCAAAGCATACTATCCTTTCATGCAGAATGCGAATTGATTTTAATTTTTAAGACACATTTCGGCCGATAATAATGCCACAGGGAAAAAGTAACAGAAAAATTGCAGAAAAAGTCCCTATTGTAGCAAGGTAAAAAGCTAAAGGAAAAAAATTGGAACGAATTTTTGGTGGCCGATAATAAAATCACCGGAAAAAGTTAACAGAAAAAGGATCATAATTTTTAAAATGATACACAATCATTAATTGTTATTTCTGTGTAGAATACAATAATTTTCGTTGTATTTTAAATTTTCTATCACAATCATTACAAGTATCTACTGCCCGAATCGGAGGGTGCTAAGGGAAGTGAATAATTGATTAATAATACAAATTCTAGAGTAACAAGAGACTTCAATTTGCACTAATAAATTTATAATGATAAAAGGAAATTGTTCTCGTCGAAATTCTTCGGATAAGAGTTGAAGGTAGGCACTTTTAGAAGGATGACATTGGCTGTGAATCGCCATGTATTATTTACAATAATTTAGTCGATGGAACAAATGTAAATAGTTTATAAGACGGTGGGATAGGATGGAGGGGTGTAATATACACATATACATTTATATATCCATACGAATAGGAAGAAATACGGGCATCAAATCTATCGTATTGTGAGACGAAGAAACTGCTAATACAAGTATTTTCCTGTTTCTATTTTTCTACGAATTTTCTCAAGTGACTTTTTTGCTATTTCTTAATGCTGTGAATTTTTTCCGTGAAATTTCCGTGAATTCTCCTGTTACTTTTTCGCGTGACTTATTCCCTCGGTTTCATAAAGATAATGTACATTATAAGACGGAGAAGCGACGAAGGAAATATTTCTAGCGTAAATGAAACGACTGTATTCCTTCGTAGAGTAAGACTTATTTGTTTCGTAACGAGCGGTTTATTATAAAGCGACTTCTAGTTTCGCAGACAACGCATTCATCGCGGAGAGGAAAAGAGAGCATGAAAGCAGAGACCGCGGAGGACGAAAAAGAAAATAATACAACTCTGCAATTGGAGAAGAGACGAAAGAATGAGGAAAAAGAAAATATGGAAAGTTATGCGCCGTTGCAGGTTCTGCTCGTTATGGAAATGAAAATGGAAAAAATCCCTCGCGAATAACGAGAGTCGGCGAATTCGGATCCGAGCCTAATGACTGCGAAATGCGGACAAAAGCGAGGAAGTTGAAGAGGCGATGGAGGGAAGGACGGAATCCAGTAATTACTTTCAGCGCCCAAATATTTATTGGAAGAAGAGGTTTGCTTTTTTTGGGAATCGCAACATGAACTCCGCAATTTCCCTCACTATTGGGATTTACTTTTTAAAGGGAAGCGTTTACGAATCAATTTCCTCCTCCATTAAGGCAATTGATTTTCGAAGAGCGCAGGGAGATTATTAGCTTTATTTCTAACTCTTGATCGCATAATACTCTTATATTCTCCAGTCAACTTACAAGTTACTACAACTTACCCACAGAAAACTAGCCGAAGTACCGCATACCGGACTCGTGATAACATAGACGCATGGGATAACACAGACACATGGTAATATGGACCCATTATAACATGGACACATAGTAACAAGGACACAAGGTAACACGGACACAAGGTAACACGGATATATTGTAACAGGGACACATGGTAACACGGACACATTGTAACAGGGACACATGGTAACTAGGACATTTGGTAAAATGGACTCATGATAACTCGGACACATGATAACACAGGCACATGATAATATGGACTCATGGTAACAATATTTCCCGACCAAAATAGGAATTTTTAATGAATTTCCCTTCTTTAAGCGCGCCATTGTTAATTTCGCATGACTACTTCTTCTGATGTATATTAAAAAATATAATGCCTCCAATGAAAGGGCGGAGGAATAAAAACAATTTTCCGTGAGCAATTCTAGAAGTCTTTACAATTTACTAAAAAGCAAATACTTTCATGAATTCATCCTATTCCTCCAATAATGACTTCCGATAATAAGTGATAAAATTCAATCTTTCTTTTTATATTCTCCCACACGCCTCCAACTGTTACAACAAGAGATTTCACTTTTCCATTTCACGTTCACTTAACATTGTTTTCATTCCTTCATATTCCAGAATATTCGTGTCCATATATCCGAAAAGAAACACATAAATACTGTTCCTCCGATAAAGTCTTCCAATAATATGCGAGCAAAATCTTTCTCATAATACGAAGGAAATAATTAATGAACATTGCAATTATATAAAATAAAAAAGCGTATCTTAAAAGAATGAATAAAGAAAAAAGTAAAAATACCAACAACACCCGGTGTTCCCAGGCGGTCACCCATCCAAGTACTATCCGGGCCCTACGATGCTTAACTTCGGTGATCGGACGAGAACCGGTGTTTTCATCGTGGTATGGCCGTTGGCGAAGAATGAAGGAGAACTAAACGGTTTTCTCCAACTCTATCTAGATGATGATGTCTTTTTGAATGCTGCTTTCTTCCAATTTTTGCAGAAATCGAACTGAGTTACGATGACACCTAAGGAATTTCCCATAAAAAGCATCCTTATGTGTTGAAAGAGGTAAGTCTAAAGAAATTATGGTAAATATTGCGATTGTGAAAATACGAGCATTTTAAGTGGGTGAAAAACAATAAAGGCTGGTGGACCTCTTCGCAATATTTACCGAAATTATATACGGAGTCGTGCACAAAAGTAGGATAGTTTAAACAATAAGGACACTCAGCGTAGTTTTCGGTAGTATAGTGGTCAGTATCAGCTTGTCACGTAGGGGACCGGAGAGAATTTTTTAATGCGTTACTTACGAAACAGGAGACAATATAATTTTTCGAATGTTTGAACACAGATTAGCGAATTTTTAACGCCTCCGTCGCTATGCAAGTACCTTAAACGCTATTTGAGAACTGATAACGCTTTCTTTCCTAAGTTGTATTCGGGCCCAAGGAGGGGATTATTATTGGGATTAGGGATTACATTGTTGGGTTTGGGCCCATGCAGACCTCTAGGGGACATATACGCATACACAAATCCACACTCTAATAAGTAATACAGATCTTAGCTGAAATAGAAATGCTGTAAGAGTAAATTTCTCTATACATGAAAGCATGGGAATAAAATTTGAAAAATCTACAGCAGAAGTAGTACCCTTTTCGTGAAAATAACGATAAGAAAAATTACCAGCCTAAGTAAATCTTTTGAATTCGGAATTATAATGAATATTACTATTAACTATATGATAATGAATATTACTATGAACTATTTCAACAACATTGATTGCACTACATATAAAGCAGCAAAAATGTGCTACTGTTCGGTGAATAGCATTTTCTGAGTGAGGGATAGAAGTTTAAGCCTTGCAGAGATTATTTTGCGAAATAAAATTCGTAAGCTCAGAACAAATAACTCTTTTCACTTAACAGACCTGTTAAATAATTATTAACTAATCGCAGAAAGGAATTGTTATAATTCATAATATTCCATGTGTATCCCTACTTAATTTTTTAGCATGTTTTCATATTGCAATCGACTGTATTTTCCCCCCCTTTTTGTGTTGCTATCATCATGGGTCCGTAAACATTCAGTTGGGGAATTTTCTCTCAAAATCCCAATATTCGTGTGATTATTTGTATCTATATAGAGTAAGTGTCTATTGGTTTTGTATTTATTTACACTTACATTTAAACCCTGCAAGCCGCCAGAGGCGCATGACAGAGGAAAAATTTATATAGAAGACCGCTTAATAGTTTGTACCAAAAATTTAGCATCTATATTTGTTGGTTTGTCAATATGTATTGATTTTATTCACTAAGTGTTAGTTAATTGTATTACATTTTCATTGGTTTATTAGTAAAATTTTATCATTTAATATCGCAGTAGGTCAGGTGGAAGAGAGTCCATTTCGTCCTAACCTCGCCGTAATAGTAAAATAATAATAACAAAATAATCTGTGCTGCGATTCACAAACTTACAGGATAGGTAAGCAGAATATTTTCTACTTGTACCACAGAGAGAATAATCATCAAATAGCCGAGTAATTCTAATTTAGAGACAAATCACGAAATTTATTAAATTCTTGAAGCGAAACTGAAAAGCTCCCGGGGTAAAAAAAAGCGATAATACTCGTATTTCCGGTCAACGGGCTTCATTGCTATTTCAAAACTGTTTATTTTACCTATGTTAGCAGCACAATTCCATTTAATTATGAGATTAAAATACCATATCAAAACATACAAAAGAGGATTTCAATGCATGATGATATGGCACTCAATGACTGTGTTAAGTATTCAGAAAAATTAAACTAATTTTGAATAGATGTAAAACCGATATGATGATGAAGTTGAAGAGATAGCCACATTTCAGTTGATCATTTTCTCAGGAATCATTTCAGAGGAATGACTAGAATGTAATTTCCAAATAAGATATACCAGATAGTATATACATGCAGTGAATTAAGGATCGGCTCCCGACGAACTATCTGTGGGAACAAGCATCCTTCGTGTACAAGATACATTTATTTTTTTTTATCGTTTCTGCAGAAACTTTTAAAGAAGAAAGGAACTTTTTAAAAAGAAAGGAACATTTCGCAAAGGATCGCCTGAATACCTACTAGTAGAGCCGACCACGAGTAAGCCACAGGAACTTGCATATTCCAAGGGGTTTACCTTTCAAATGTTTCTAATTCTTTGACGATCCTCGTAGTTTGGCCTAAGAACTCTTTGACGTATACTTCCAATGGCGGAACCTTCTGCACTTCACGAAGCAGTAACCGCATGCAGTACCTCGGAGTATAAGAGCAACCCAACTTTCAACAACCTCAAGGCAGGTCGTCTGAGAACTTTGCACCACGTCATTACAGGATTTCTAACGACATCGAATCCCGATATCATTAGAAGAGGAGACGGACGCTTTCACATCCCGAATGTAGTCGATTCAATAACAGCCGAATTCTTGACCTGCCAGTTAATATGTGACTGTGGTGATTATCGGATCCGCGGAGAGGGGTCGAAGGGTCGTTGCCCCCCTTGATGACGTAATACTATTAGCAACTTTGCTAGTCTCACGAAGAGATTAAATTTAAATCGCATTGTAAAGGTATTCCATGAAAACTGTGCGTTTAATATATTTATCGCGACAATTCCACAGATTAAAAGTTTATTGGAGATGAATTCATCGTGAAATTTTCTTAAACCGTCCCCCTTCTCATGCAGGTTTGAGTTCATAATGAAATTTTCATAAATTAAATAAATGAAATTTTCAATAAATGAAATTCTCTTACGGGTAAGTTTCTATCTCCGCTCCTAAGTGTGGTACACCTCAAGACTATTTACTTGATCGCCGAAAATACCCGGCGTAAGAATCCCTTCAGCTGAACAAAGAGATGGATTGACGAGATTTTGTTATAATGCGAAAAGTCGGGGATATATGACTTAAGCTACGATGTTTTGTTTATCTGAAATGGTGCAATTTTAAAATCTTGCAATAATGAAAGTGACCTTACTGAGGGATTTTCCATTAAAATTATAAAAGGAACATGGCGTAAGAGTCGAAAAACTATCATGTAAGTATAGCAGTTGTAATGTCAAAACTGCTTCTATAGTTTCATTCATTTGGCACCTAAGGACTCCACCGGGAATCGAACCCGGAAAGGTTTTCTTCAAAGACGAACGCGCTACCCACTTGGCTATCTGAGAACCCCACACAACTATCGACATGTTTTTTAAGCGGAAGGTAAGTTAACTTTATTGAGGATAGGCAAAAAACACACCAGACTCTATGAGTATGAGTTTATGGATCTAAAGAAGTCCCTTTCGGCTTAAGGATGAGGAGCTCATGAGGCAAATGCCAAGGATTTTCATTTTGAGATTAGAAAGAAGATAAATGTTTTAACTCGTATTACTGAGATTAAAAGCAAATACTGAATACCCACATCAAATTTGATGATAAATTTATCATTACTAGAATTGAATACCCGAATTGGATTACTTTAAATTTAATTCATTAAATTATCTCGTCTTTGGTAAATATAGAGAAATCCTATTCCTTGTGTCTGAGGAAGAACTAATATCGTGATTACCAAGCATTGCAAATATGATTTACTCGAGGGTGTAGAGAACTGTGTACATTGTGACTGAGGTTGACATAAAGCAGCTAAAATTTATCCTAGGAAGTAATTGTAGACAAATGTCCTGATTCACTTGGACGCATCACTTTAAATGTATTAATTTATTTTATTTATCGTATGGTGTACAGCATATGTGCACACACATCTCAAGGATAAAAACAACAAACACAAAACATAGCGTATAGATATGAAACATAAAAATATAAATATGAAAACATATGGGCAAAACACAGTCAGTTCTGGCAAAATCGGGCTATATGTTGGATGTTGGCAGCCTGCACATGGCACACCCTGCATACAAGGTGAACTAATTATCTTGTAACTAATGCCAACACTTGGGACTGTGCCCAGATCTTTTGCAGTAATGCAGTACGAAACCAAACGAACCATTTAAATGTATTATTTGGCTATAACATCTTTCATTGATTAAATTTTCAAAGTTAAACAATTTTTGTAGCGGTAATTTGCTGAGGATAGATATTCCGCTGAATGGAAAAAAATTATATTCAAAGTAAACTACGCTATTAATTAAAAGGTGTTCTTGATTGATGAATACACGGTAGAAATCACTTTATGCAAGACTATAATTTCAAAGAGACAAATTTTCGGAATAATTTAAGGATTTAAAACCACCCAATTCCGTTTTTAAAGCGTCTGCGTGCCATTAATATCGTTTGAAAGAACGGATAATTTATTTTGACGCCAAGTAAACGAACGGCGATTCAAATTAATTTCGTTTAATAGCCTAAATTAACTCTAAGCTATTCGTTAACAATGGAATTTAAATTGAAATACATTTCGTTAAATTTCGGGTTTACGCCATGAAATTTAATTAAGTAAATCGATATTTCATATGGGGAAAATGNCTAAAGAAACGAAAGGAGCAACAATAAATTTTACAGAAAACTATTTATCAATTCCTTTAAAAATTGCTTTTCTCTTCTAGTCCTTCTAAGCACAATTGCTGCAAAGTTCACCCGTGTTTTGTTTTCTTTTTTTCCTGGTCCATCAAATATGGTTTACAATAAAGTGGGTGAAAGGTTCTTGTTATACGGATAGAAAGGTTCTGAAATCATGGAGCAAAAGCTTTTTTTCTCTATTTCATTCCCTCCCATTATATGCAGACAGAAATTTTTTTAACATACGCGTACTTCCTGTTTCCACTGCTAACAGACTATGGGTACCAGTAGCAGGATTTTACATAATTTTCATGTGTTGATGTCACATTTTCCGCTGGGTTCAAAACTATCGTCTGTTGGAAAGGTACATACATTTGTAAGGATAATATACTTTTATCTTTAAACGATTTTAGGTTTGCTCTTAGGTTTTGTGTTCGATTTGTCGACCAGAATCCTCGATATAATTTATATATTATTCCTCATTTTTCCTCTCTATTTTTCTTATTTGCCCTCGTTTCCCTTTCAAAAGAATATTATCTCATCCAATTATAAGCGATTAATTTAGAGATTGATATATAAAACGATGGTTGGAAAAAGAACCAAAGGAATGATAAAGGCGAATTAAGGACGGATTCCCTTTTTTTCCATTCCCATATAACTTTCTGAGAATCTTACTACCTTCATAGTCAGAATTGCGGGAATAGCATTCTAATAAACTTATAAGGCAATCCTTTAATACAGCGAGGTTAGCCCCGAGGAATCTTTCTTCTGCTCGGCCTCGTATGTAGATTGAATGCATTTAATATAACTTGAATAAAAAGGAAAGAATATGGCTTAGGAAAAAAATCTTCGAAACGTCCTTGATAACGAAAAATACATATTAAGGGAAAACACACTACGAACTGTTTATCATTATAAATATTATTTGCAACAACAAATACTTTGAATTTGTAAGACAAAAAGAAGAATTCTTGTGAAAAAAATAACATGTCATTGCTTGTATTACTGCGCTTTGAGCTTTTGAACAGTATATTTTCTGTCTTGGTTAATTTTGTTCTCATGAAAATGCAGCCTGAAAAAGTAACTATCAACATTTGCAATAATTCGATACTTGTGCCTTCACAGATTCTAAATACTAGCTCATAAACTTTCCGACAAATTACAGGACACATGGCAAGTCACTCTCTTGAAACGATCATCATCGATAATAATTTCATGTGGAAGTTCTAAAGGATTTATTGGCCTTGTCTTATATCGTCTCTATATTGCATATCGTCTCTACATTGAACAGATTATAAGGATTACTAATTGTAGCGAGCACAAAATAACAAAATATTCACCGTTAAACACAACAGTATTCTCGGGCATGGATGAGAGGTCAATGGTCAGGTACTCCTGCTTTAGTCCTCCAGTCTCCACTTCCTTTAGGGTTAACCCGTTCAACAAAATGGTGTGCGAAATAACTTAGATAGGTGTCATCGTAACACACTTCGATTTCTGTAAAAATTGGAAGAAAGCAGCATTAAAAAAGACATCATCATCTAGATAGAGTTGGAGAAAACCGTTTAGTTCTCCTTCATTCTTCGCCAACGGCCATACCAAAAAAATACCACGATGAAAACACCGGTTCTCGTCCGATCACCGAAGTTAAGCATCGTAGGGCCCGGATAGTACTTGGATGGGTGACCGCCTGGGAACACCGGGTGTTGTTGGTATTTTTGCTTTTTTCTTTATACATTCTTTGAAGATACGCTTTTTTATTTTATATAATTGCAATGTTCGTTAATTATTTCCCTCCTGCAAATCATGTCGTATTAAGTGAAATATTTTGCTCGCATATTATTGGAAGACTTGATCGGAGGAACATTCTTTGGGATATGGACTCGAAAATTCTGGAATATGAAGGATTGAAAACAATGTTAAATGAATACGAAATTGAAAATATAATTATCTTGTTGTAAAGCATTTGTATGCAGATGGGAGAATTAAAAAAAATGATTAAATTTTACTAAGCTAAGAAACAAAAGAATTATTGATCACCGCAACACTGTTATGTTTCATGCTGTTGTTTGAACCGATTTTATGAACAAAGAATATTTAGAAATGAACGATTCAGAAGAAATAAAGAAAATGAAGAACCTTATGTTCAAAAGAATATTTGCTTTTACAAAAATGAAATCGATTGGACATTAGGGAAAAAGCTAATAGAAAAACAATCCATTTAACAATGCGCGATATTACAGAAGATAAAAGACTTTAATATGCCAGTAAATAAGTATAAAATCACAAAAATTAAATTTTGCATGGTTACAATGAAAACGTCGAATTTCTAAAGAAACGAAAGGAGCAACAATAAATTTTACAGAAAACTATTTATCAATTCCTTTAAAAATTGCTTTTCTCTTCTAGTCCTTCTAAGCACAATTGCTGCAAAGTTCACCCGTGTTTTGTTTTCTTTTTTTCCTGGTCCATCAAATATGGTTTACAATAAAGTGGGTGAAAGGTTCTTGTTATACGGATAGAAAGGTTCTGAAATCATGGAGCAAAAGCTTTTTTTCTCTATTTCATTCCCTCCCATTATATGCAGACAGAAATTTTTTTAACATACGCGTACTTCCTGTTTCCACTGCTAACAGACTATGGGTACCAGTAGCAGGATTTTACATAATTTTCATGTGTTGATGTCACATTTTCCGCTGGGTTCAAAACTATCGTCTGTTGGAAAGGTACATACATTTGTAAGGATAATATACTTTTATCTTTAAACGATTTTAAGTTTGCTCTTAGGTTTTGTGTTCGATTTGTCGACCAGAATCCTCGATATAATTTATATATTATTCCTCATTTTTCCTCTCTATTTTTCTCTTAAGGGAGAATTTGGCGTTAATTAACTTTCGTATTGGCAGTCCTTCCAAGAGATATTTTTTATTTTTAAATAAGCATTTATATATCATTCAGGAGCGCATCTAAAATATTCGCTTGGGGAGGTTTGAACTTATGGATTATAAACAAGAACATCTTGAACTCGTTTCAATTTCATCTCTTGAGCTATTTTCCCCCATAAATTTCCTTCTTTCCTCAATCAAGTAATTTCTTGTTTTTGTCTCCCTTTGCTGTTGATTGTAATTTTTCTCTCTGTCACTTTTTGTTGTTTTTTTTTATGTTTACATATTAACATGATTTTTGTTATGATTCAATGTAAGAGGTCTTATTGGCTGTTTTTGAATCTAATGAAATAAATAAATAAATTTACGTTTACGTGAACGTTTTTCGTCGAATGGACCTAGTCCCCTTACCATATCATGATTTATGTTAAAACCACTTATTAACCACTTATTCTCGAATTTGTGGAAGGTCACCTGTAGTTGGAGGAGACCGTCTACATAAAATATTTTCCTTGTCGACTTCCATTGTCTTTAACATGTCTCAAATAACTTAAGAAGCATTTATTATGATTCTCTTTATCTGAGCAAAAATACAGCACGCTTTCTTATATTCTAATTGTTTACAATCCTTCATATTCCAGAATAATCGTGTCCATATATCCGAAAGAAGAATATAAATAGTGTTTCTCCAACCATGTCTTCCAAAAATTAGCGAGGAAAATCTTTCTCATAATACGACATGAGTTGCAGGAAGAAAATAATTAATGAACATTGCAATTATATAAAATAAAAAAGCGTATCTTAAAAGAATGAATAAAGAAAAAAGTAAAAATACCAACAACACCCGGTGTTCCCAGGCGGTCACCCATCCAAGTACTATCCGGGCCCTACGATGCTTAACTTCGGTGATCGGACGAGAACCGGTGTTTTCATCGTGGTATGGCCTTTGGCGATATTTTAAGGATAACTAAACGCTTTTCTTCAACTCTATGTAGATGACATTGTCTTATTGAATGCTTTATTCCAATTTTTGCAGAAATTAAAAATATATAATGCCTCCAATGAAAAGGTGGAGGAAGAAAACAACGTCCCGCGAGCAATTCTAGAAGTCTTCTAATAATTAGCTTCCATTTACTAAATCCAACTTCTTTTATGAATTCATTCTATTCCTCCTATAATGACTTACGATTATATGTGATAAAATTCAATCTTTCTTTTTATATTCTCCCACCAGCCTCCAAATGTTTTACAAAAAGGGATTTTATTTTTGCAATTCGTGTTAACTTAACATTGTTTTCATTCCTTCATTATCCAGGTTATTCGTGTCTTTCGTATCCGAAAGAAGCACTTAAAGATCGTTCCTTCTTCTTCTTCGGTGATCGGACGAGAACCGGTGTTTTCATCGTGGTATGGCCGTTGGCGAGGAATTGAGGAGAACTAAATGGTTTTCTCCGACTCTATCTAGATGATGATATCATATTCAAAGTTTTCTTTGAATTTCGGTCATATAGAAATATGGGTTAATATGCATTTCAGTTAATCCATTTGTAATGCATCATTAGGTGTTGACAGGGGCCTATAGAGAATCAAACGAGAATTGATAGCTTAATTTTAAGCGTAGAATTTGTATTGTGACCGTAGTCCTCGGTAGTATAGTGGTCAGTATCCCCGCCTGTCACGCGGGAAATCGGGGTTCGATTCCCCGCCGGGGACACTTTTTTTCTTACGAAATCAGAGATAACGTCTTACGAAATCTTACGTTTTCTTACGAAATCAGAGATAACGTCTTACGAAATCTTACGTTTTCTTACGAAATCAGAGATAACGTCTTACGAAATCTTACGTTTTCTTACGAAATCAGAGATAACGTCTTACGAAATCTTACGTTTTCTTACGAAATCAGAGATAATCATGACGTAATATTTTTAACTTGGAGGACTTTCATTTGCATACAAAAGATGTTCTCAAGATCCTACTTGTAATCCGCTAATTTTACTACTCAGCAATTTCTGCTTTGTAGAGGTTAACGAAAACATGTCGATAATTTACGATGAAACACTTGAACAGAGTTATCTGAAATCAGCTATTGATTTAATTTGTTCAAGTGTACTTGAGTGAGTGCGTTTAACCCGTCGCTGGCTGTGAATATTTCAAACAAGACTAAAAGTTAATTCACAATATCAGCAAAATTCACAATATCGATAGAAAATATAGATTTCTATCGTATGCCGTACATTTTTTTGTCCTATTCGTCTCATGTTCTATGCTAGGACAATTAGTATGGCCAAATTTCAAAAATTCTTTTATGGTATTTCCCGTTAAGATAGAAAAATGCAATTCACGGTATCGTTAGAAGATATAGGTCTCTATAATATGCCGTAATGATTCTTGCCCTATTTGCCCAGGTTCGACGCTAGGACCATTCGTATGACCGAATTTAAAAAAATTCGTTAATGCTATTTCCCGTTAAGATTGAAATTTGAAATTCATGAAATTGACAGTAAATGTAGATTTCTATCATATACCGAATACAATTATGCCCTAGTTGTCACAGGTTCGATGCTATGACGCATCAAATTGTGCCCATATCGGATATACAGGAAGTCTTTTTCAAAATTATTTTCTTGGCACCTACCGAAAATCGAATTTGCTATAATTCGGCAAATGAAGTGTATATGAGGTAGTGTTTGATAAGATAAGATAAGATAAGATACTAAGGTATACATTTCTATCGTATGCCGTAAAGAGTTTTATCCTAATGACCCCAGGTTCGATGCCAAGACAATTCGTAAGGACGAATATTAAAAAATTCGTTTAGGGTATTTTCCATTAAGATAGAATGTTGAAATTTACGGAGTCGTTTGAAGACGTTGCTCTCTATAGTAAAGCGTAATGATTTCTCTCATATAGGCTCCTTGTTCGATCCTAGGACAATTCGTAAGGACGAATTTTCAGAAATTAGTTTAGGGTTTTTTCCATTAAGATAGAGCTTTCGTATGCCGTAAAAATTTAGCCCTATTGGTCACAGGTTCGATGCCAGGGAACATCTAATTGCGCACGTAAGGGATATACAGGAAGTCTTTTTGAAATTTTTTTCTTGGCACTTACCGAAAAGCGAAATTGCAATAATTCGGCAAATGGATAGAACTAATGGTTATGGTTCTTAAAGAAGTTTAAGTACTTCTAAAATGATCTTCTTCTTAATGTAACTTCGATGTAAGGGCATGTTAATTGTTACTCGATAAGGAATGTACAGGCAATTCGCATAATACTTTTAGCTACTACCCATTTCAATTTTGCCTTGATAATTAAATGTTAGTCTTTTAGCAGCATCTAAGCCTTAATAAGATTGGCCGTATACCGCAAATACATTGGCGTATGGCAGTGGGTGTATTAATATCTTCCCTATAGATCATAAATGGTACTTCCGAATATGGTGTAGTTTGAAACCAGTTAGATGGAGTTAGATTTGTAAATTTCCGCAAATTGCCAGTTATGTATGGCGGGCGGTGTATGGCAGTAGAAGGATGGCAGTCGGTGTATGGCAGGCGGTGTAATGCAGGTGGTGTATAATGCCTCAGTTAATCTATCTTAAATTAAGCTTGCAGTATGCAAGCATCTTTTACTCGTATAATAGTGTTCTTAGTATCAAAATCTAAACTTTAAAAGTTTTTAACTGTACGATTATCAAAGTTGTGCGAATAAAGCGGTCCACCTACTGTGTTCCTTGACATTTACCGAATTATTCTTTCATTGAATAGCTTTACTGCGGACCTGAAATTGAAGGACTAAATGAAGAGCAGGATATAAGGGAAAGCGAAAATAGCGAATAAATGATTAATTTAATTGAGTACAAATATAAAGAAATTACAGTATGCTTTTTGGTCAAACGTACATTACATCAAACGTACATACATCAACCCCACCCCGTCACACGCCGAAAGGTGGCTTGTAGGGTATTGATGTAGATGTACATTCAATGCTGAGTTACTTGGTATTTGCTGTAAATTTTACGAACGAGTAGCAAAATTATCGATGCATTGCAAATTTCGAAAGAAATACATTAAAATATAAATAAATCCTACGCGAGGTTTTAATAAAATGTTGAAAGACTACTTGTACAGGAATACAATCCAGATGCATGCAATGTCATGTTAGATTATTTCATAAGAATTCAGCTTCAGGGCAAACACAAATTATCTTTTCTCCACGACGAATGCTTGTAATATTAAATTATCCTTAGTGTGCTTTCCCGTAAAGTGGGCTTTTACTCATCATGAAAGTTACAAAGATTTACTTCCAATGCCCATCTCTTATTTAAATTTCATGGTTTTCATCAGGAACACATTCAAAGACTGACAGAAAGCGTACTGTCAACAGATTCTTTGTTCGATGGTATGATTCAAATACATGCAGTCACGTATCATTTGAGATATATTTACGAGGGTCCACAAAGGATATTTATACCATTAATTATTCCTTGGTGTACTTCCCACGTCCTTGTTTTTCCACATAAAGGAATTTTGAAGATTTATCTCTTATTTTAATTTTATCAAATTTTATTTAATATTTAGAACTACACATGATATTAGTTGGAACTGATTTCCAGGTAGGACTAACCCATCTGTATGAAAGATTTAACTAATTCAATCTGATAGGTTTTCCAGAAATATTAGGAAGCTTTCCCGCTAAAGCGGGATTAACCTTCAGCCTTATGCCGTCAGGATCGAATCATTGTACGGAAAGCATTCGGAAACTGAAACTTTTTATTCGCACAATTCGTATTAAGCAGTTATAAGATACAAAGTATCTTGTTAATGTTAAGTTTATTTGAAGAGATATAAGATGCCAAAATGCCATTAAGAAAATGAAACGTTTTATTCAAACACGTTGTATAGAGTATTTATAAGGCACAAAGTTTCGTGTTTATTTTATGTTTATTTCAAAAGATATAAAATGCCAAACTTTAAATTTTTTTCGAGCAATAATTTTTTGGGCCGATTTTGCTTCAAATTTTCTTCACGGATTTCGCTCATAGAAGATATTTTATTATTTTGTGTAATAGAGCGACATAGGTGGTATAGGAATACTAAGTTTTGTTTTGCTCAACGGAATATTGCCTGAGATAACGTGTTTCAAAGTTGCTAAAAATCGATGTCTAACTGTAGAAGGCTGCGGTAGGGGGTCAAACAAATGACTATATCTCAGCAAATATTCCATTTATGGATGTAAAACTTGGGAAATGTTCATAGAGGATATGAAGTTATGTTCACACAAAATTTCAATGAAATCGGTGATGGTCGAGCGGAGACTGTTGGTCCAATTGACATGGAATGGCCATTACGTATGTACAACAACTGAAAGAGTGAAAAGTTGCTACATAAAGTACGCGATAATTGTCTTTCCGGCGCGCCGATGTGCCCCTTAAGCGGATTCGAATTAACTACGCATCCGCCTCCTCGAAACTCTTGCGCGATTGGTGAATTTAGAATGGGATTCTTGGGAATGAGGTCAACAAGTTGGGTTCATTAAATGAGGGAGACGGAGGGCTGGATAATTACGGACGTGCCGCTACCGAAATTTAGTTTATTTGGATTAATAAAGCCTTTGTTAGATCTTGGGGACATTTTTCAGTTCTTCAGATTGAAAGCTGAAAATATAAAATTCTTTTGACTGAAATTTGGAAAAACTTCATTTTCCTGGTAGAAAATACCTGGAATTGATATAACGATTCCCTCCAACATTTTAAATACCAAATGAATGCAGTCGCTGTATTTTTAGTTTAGAATTTGACGTACTACTGAATTCATTCCACATCGGTAAACGTAAATGTCGAAGTTTAGAAAGATGTAAGAAGAAGAAATCACAATAAAAGTGAAATATGAAATATATATGCCAAGGAAAAGATGAAGGGGAAGATAATGGCAAGAAAAGGAATTGATAATTCGTTTTCTATAAAATTTGGTAATTCACCTTTAGTTTCGAACTTTTCATTGTAAACTTGTTAAATCTACTTTTGTGATTTAATTCATGTCGTATTTACGGTCTTATTAAAGTCCAATTTTTCCAGAAATCGAAATGGGTTATCATGACACCTATCTCGTATATTTAGTTATTTCGTATCTAACGAAAGTGTAAGTGTCTAACGAAAGTCTGGACTCGTAGACTAAAGGAGGAAATTTCAAACGGTTGTATAGTGGTCATGTTTTACATATTTTACAGAAAGGGATTTAATTTTTCCATTTCATTTTCACGGATCATTTTTTCATTCCATCGTATTCCAGAACATTAATGTATATATCCCAAAGAAGCACATAAACATAGTTCCTCCAATCAAGTCTTCCGATATTATGCGAGAAAAATCTTTCCCCCGATCGCACAGGTTTAGCGGGAATTAAATAATTAATACACATTACATATTTAATTATAAATATGACAAAAAGGAGTATCTTCAGAGAAAATATAAAGAAAAAAGTAAAAATACCAACAACACCCGGTGTTCCCAGGCGGTCACCCATCCAAGTACTATCCGGGCCCTACGATGCTTAACTTCGGTGATCGGACGAGAACCGGTGTTTTCATCGTGGTATGGCCGTTGACGAAAACTACATGGAAAACTAAACAGTTTTACCGGACTCTATCGGCATGTTGCTGTCTTATCGAATGCTTTCTTGCAATCTTTTCAGAAATCGAGATGGGTTACAATGATAGCTTTTTGAGTTATTTTGCATTCTGTTTCTAAAGAGTGGACTCGTGGACCAAAGGAGGAAAATTTAAACGATATATTAAATGACTTTAATCCTCGGTAGTATTGCGGTCAATCAGTAATTTTCCGAATGAAACCAGCCATTTATACTAACATGACGTTCATATATTAACTTGTGTCTAAATGTGGCAGAAGATTTTGGATGATATGAAGGGTAGGGAAATATTGTATATTACAACACTTTCAATGAAAGGAAAAGTTACCATAAGATCGTTCGTACACGCCCTCTCTCTTTAACTTCAATTTAATTTATAGTCATGGCTGGAAACCAAGATCGTAAATTAAGAGCACTGCTAATGATGATTGTGAAACAATATATTGGATTGCTTTTTGAAAACGTTCCCAGAGATAAGTTAACTTCAATCAACCACAGCTTGATTACATTCCGCTCACGAAAACAATTTCCAAGAAAATAAACGTAATAGAGGGAAAAATGTTAGGAATTATCAACATTATCGTGAAAGCACTCTTTATGTGATGCATTAACATCTGCTTTGATACCCTAAAACGAACTCCGTGCAGGGAATAGGAGCTGGGCCGAAATACTGTCATCATATAACAATGGATATTCGGGGTGGTTAGTGCATTGCAACATGAGCATTGCTATATTTAAGGAAACTATTAACATCCCACAACTTCCAAAGTCACAATTATTACTTACAATGGCATAGAAAATGATTTATAATCTTGCAATAATGACTATAATTTCGCTCAAGAAATTCATTCAAATATTACCTCTTGTGTGTTTAATCGTTTCAAGAACAGGAATGTTTCGCAAATTAAGACAGAATCATATGCAACCGTTTTAAAGACATTTTACCAGCCCTTGTAGCTCCAATGATTTAACCTGATAAAAATTCAATGGGCAAATGTAGACTCGGCGATTTCGGCATTGATCATTATAACGTTCCATCTATATCTATAATCCAATCACTGGGCTCAATTCATGCTGCGCTGAATATGGTTCAGACGTTTCGCAGAAGTGCCATCGAAAACCCATGTTTTATAATAGCTCAGTGACGCAAAAACTGGATACCACAATAGAACTGAAGATGGACGCAGAAACGGAATAAGTGGCGGGGAGCTCCGAGTGGAGGAATCGGATGGTGTGGGAACGTCTGCAGATGACATGGAATAGCAGACAGGAGCAAACGGACAAATATTTGCTTCTCCTGCTCACATCGTGGACACTTGAATAATGGATTCAAACAGTTTTTCCTCAATCATCTCATTCATAGATGAAACTATG
Source organism: Ladona fulva (assembly GCA_000376725.2). Lineage (NCBI taxonomy): Eukaryota > Metazoa > Arthropoda > Insecta > Odonata > Libellulidae > Ladona > Ladona fulva. The sequence goes on from KZ308777.1 coordinate 170,732, forward strand.
TACACCCACACCTGCCAATTTAGCGACTTTGTCGCCACGTCTAGCGACTTTTTCTATCTTTTAGCGACCTTTTTCGGTGTAAGTGACATCTCGTATATTATAGACTATGTTCTGTTATATCGTCCCTCACCTACCTACTCTTAACATATCATTTTTGGCTTATTTTAAAATTAAAATAGCTTCAAATTCAGTTGATAAAAAAATATTCATATTATACATGTAATTTCAGTGATTTCTGAACTTATATTCCATGTACTGAGGCGACATTAAGTTACTTTACTTTCTAACTAATTTTTAACGACATTATTTTTGAGTTCAGCGACAATTTCAGCCACTTTTCAGGAAATATCTAGCAACATTCCCAAAAATAAATTGGCAACTTTAAGTACACGTGAATACAGCATTAATATTGAGCCAAGAAATAGGAAATCGAAGGCTTTCTTTTTACGACTATAAATAAAATAATAGATGCATGAAATGAAATATCGTAAATCATTAAATCTTTACCTTTTACGTAAAAGCCCGATACTAATTATTTTTTCGGAGAATTTGAAAATTTCGCCGAGGTGATAAAAGCATGGATGACAATGAATGATACAAAACAATTTAAATAAGTTATTTGTCAAAAAGATGTATTGATTCATGATAGAAGTTACGAGGCGGTTTATCAATAAATTTAATACCGGAATGTTCTTTCTTGCGGGATACAAGTAAAATAAATTAATATTTTTATATAAACTACTACATTTGGCAATGCGAAACCATTTCCCGTTCCCTTAGGTTAAGTATGTACTATTTAAGATATCGGCCATTTGGTGGACGAATAATTGAATTACAAATTTTCGGTCTCCAAAGATCAGCTACGATCTTTCCAAACGTTTACTTGCTACTCAATTATATTGATATTATTACTTACAAATAATTTTATATTAAAATAAAACACATATATAAGTAACAGCGAATGAGTTTACGTTCAACTGGAGATCAAACCAAGAGTTGTACCAAGAGTTTGAGAAAATCTCAATATCGATTAAGAAAAGGCAAATAATTTTCTAAGAACACCTTCGAAGAATAGAACCAGAAGGAATAGCAACAAGATCTTCCTCTTCTAAGAGAATAGGAAGACAAATCCCATGGGTGAAAGAAGTTCAAGAATATAATATACGAAAATGTGGGATCTAGGAAGGGGATATAGAAACAGACTATTATTTAGAAAGAAGAATGCAGATGTAAAAGATCTGTCCGATGGAAAACCAAAGAGAACCAAAAGGGTATTCTTAGAAAAAGAACAAGTAAGAGTGAGCCAGATTTTGAAAGAGTACCGGCAAAAGAAATAGGAAAATTAATTGATAACGTGAAGAAAGTTGTATGATCGCAGCCCATATATCGCTGTAACGAAAATTAATAAATAATAAAAAGATATTAAAATTTCGTCAGATTGAAACGGATTTACTTTAAACCCAGACAAGGAAAATCGAAAAAAAAAATCAGTGAAAGTTGCATTAGATATTCATTTATTTTCGAAGAATGATGTTTTCGATGAAAGAAGGAATTACTCAAAAAATTGTGGAATCAATCAGTTTTCCCTGAAAAAATTTATGAGAACCTCGAATTGGGAATCTTTTGAAAAATTTCTCCAATTTTATTATTCGAAATCAGAAAATACACGGATGGGAAATCAAACGGAAAGGAATCTTTTCTTCTTTTGTGGGCATCCAATAGCTAAAGGCCTTCCTTTTAATGGAAGAGAACAATGTTTTCATAGTCATTCAAGAGCTAAATAAAGGGTTAATAATGCTGATTGGGAATGGTTGAGAAATGTTGGTGCTCTTTGTGTTCCGCATTATTGTGTGCACTCATCCGACGCGACACAGTGGCGTGACATTCGTTGATCACCACGTTCATTCTGGGAGTCAATCTTCGTCACCAAGTCATTGCTATTGTACCGGATGTTCTCATTTCTTCTGAAAAGCTTTGGGCAATCTAAAGAGCTTTGGCAGTTAAAAAATCCCATTAATGAACCTTCACAATGCGTGTTCTAGAAAGTGACTGTTTCGTTGCAATTGATCCAAACTTTTGTAAGGTTCAAACTATATAAAAACTGACATTAAAAAAATAGCGTACAGTTGAGCTACAATAGCTTATTAGTAGCCTTTTAACTTCACAAAAGTAAAATAGTTCTAAAATTTATAAGCGTGAGGCAGTTCCATCAAAAATTCTTCGGTTAGAAACAGGAATTACATTTAACAGGCATTTCCAGCTCAATACTATTACTCGCTAATCTAAATAGATCTAGAGTAGTTCTTATTGTTCCTATTTAATTTTTCAATGCCCAATGTCTTCTGGTTTGGAAATTTTGCTACGCCATTGTACGCTTTTTCTTTCTAGGTTACTGAAATAATTTTCTTTGAATTTTTCATTTACATTTTAGCTATCACTATCTGTAGGTTTCGCAGGTTTTCACCCCCCCTTTGTTGCTGGTGTTTTCCTGCAGGGGACATTCTTCCTAAGAACTTGACTTGTTTTTTTAATCCACTCTGTAGTTCCTTCTTCTTACTTTTTTATTGCTATTTTTCTCTCTATCTTTACCTACTTATAAAATGACAAAGGTCTCAGTCTCGCTATGAATAAAGAGTTTCCATTCTATTCTATTACAAATACGAATAGACTCTAAAAACACCTGATAAACAACCTCTTCCTTCCATTTCATTTCCGAGGAAGCGCTAAGTTACCGTATTTCACATAACAAGTTCAATGCACCCCACTTAATAGCAAGCAGAGTATAGTAGGGTAGTAGATAATCGATATTATTACGGCAATATGATTAAAAAACCTGATCGAATTTTCTTTTCGCATCAGAATTACCACTCCTCACCACAACCACGCATTTAGTTCCTCAGCGCAGGTTAAAAGACACATAATATTCATAATTTTTATTCATGTACGTGCTATACCATTCGGTACGTTCATATTCACTATTTCGTGCCATTTTTTTCGTTTCCTTGTAATTTACCCCACCCTTCATGTCATCTAAAATATTTTTCCATTGTCTTATCCTTCGTCTTTTCCCCTTGTATTCTACCCTCAATTACTCTCTTCAGCAATCCCTCTCCTCTAAGTATTTGACCCACCCATTGCCTCTGCCGACGTTTAATTACTTCGATTAAAACCCGAGCCATCTCTAACTTCTCTGTTTGTTTTTCCATCCACCCAACTTACATAACTTTTATAGAGAGAAAATATTAAAGATTAGTAATAGTTTAACACTGACGCTCAATTAGAATTTTCCTGGTAACCTGCTCCTTTACATACATCTAGTCTTCACTAAATTTCCTCAGCATTCTCCGCTAGTCTTTAGTCCCTCAATAATTTTCATTGTATATGAATTCGAAAAATGTAACTTTTCATAGGATCTTTGAAAATTATTTCTTGTGACAATTATTTATTAATTTCAGCTCGAGAGTAAATGATAGAAAATTGCACAACTTTGCATAATTTCTTATTTTTCGTATGAATAAACGTGAGCTTATTGGTCGACAAATTTGTGAAATCTTCCTAGGATTTTTGTTAGCAAGGGTTCAACCAATAATTGTAAAAAAGAGCAATGTTACCTCCATAAATGAATCCGTCTTAGAAAGGAAAATTTTCCACAGACCTGAAGATCTTGCCGCTTAACGCATCATCGCGAAAAACTGATTAAATTAACTATCTACATACGCTTTACGTAAATATAAAGGAAGTTTTTTCTCCCATATTTATGTTTCGAATTTATAAAATCGAAACGAGATTTGAGTCCCTTAACTTTGGAATTTAATCCCGGCTTGTAATAAGATTTTTTCGGATAACTTTTCATCTGAAATTGGTGGCGGGATCGGGGTCTGAACCCCAGATTTATAAAGGATAAACGAAGAATACAAACCTCTCTTTTTCCTCCGAGGCACAAAAATACACACACAGACGATGAGTCGAGCGAAAGCGAATACAATGGAAGAATATAAGGAGGGGAAAATGTGGAAGTTTGCCCTCCCAAATGAGTTCTCGATTTGGATTTACGTCCTCGCGAAACACAAAAGCAACTCAGCGATCCCAAAATAATGAGATTCGAAAGGAAGATGACAAAACCCCACGACATGAAGACTGCCACGAATAATTGGATCAGACGTTGTGCGCGAAGGATATGTGAATAAGAAAACTAATAACGAAGGAGAAAGGAATAAGGAGGTAGACACCCAGCGATAGAAGAGACAAAGAGTGCTTGTTTTTCTTCATTTCTGAATACTGAGATATGCTGAAAGGAGGGGTTTTCGAACGAAGAAATTCTCAAATAAGGCAAGTTGTAGAGGTATAAATAATAATAATAATAATAAAACGACTTTATTTCAGGGCGATACTGAGACTAGTTAGTCTCTTCTCACATATATCCCTATAGAAAGACTTGAAAAAAAGAGTTATTGGGAGTAAAACCGAAGAAAAAGCAATTCAAGAGGAAATATATCACGGGTTTAAAAACCCTGCACAAACCTGCACAATCTGCACTTAGGAGAAAAGTAAAACCCTGCAGGAAAACACCCACGAGAAAGGGGTGTGGAAACCTACTGACAGTAGCAACTAAAATTTAAGAAGAAGAGGGGAAAGGTGAAAATAAAAAAAGAAATTATCAGCAACACTACATAGAAAGAAAAAGAAGAAATAGACAATATAAATGCACATTCATATAAAAATACACCTAAGGACAAAAGATAAATACTAAGCACGCGAAATAAGTAGTGGAATGCGACAAGACATCAGAAATTAAATAAAGAAATACAGAAGGAAATACGGAACAACAAAGAAATTTTGAAATAATATCAAAGTAAGTTATCAGGTAACGGAGAAAACGGCTTTGAATAGGGAATATTAGGGCTTCTACGTAAGTACCCTGCAAGCCGCCTTTCGGCATGTGGCAGGGGGTGCAAGCAACATGACTCTACTTCACCAATCGATTGCTTTCGCGTATCGTTCAAAAAAATGAATTTTTGAAACGACTTGTTCTAGCATCTATTTCTCTGATTTTCCTCGCCGTATCAGAACGGCCTATATAACATGGGGGATCATTATTATGACAGCTACATCATCTGTATGGGCTCATGGACCTACCGAAAGGTAGAATACTTAAGTAAGTAACAAAAGCAATGGGATTAGTATATTGAAACGCAAGAGCTGAGCAGAAAGAATCATCGCTTTCGATTAATCACCAAAGGAGCTTTAAAATTATACTCAAAGTGATTGGACGATACCTGGTGGAACGCCATGACTAAATAAAAAGATCAGGACTTCGTATTTTCCACAACTAATGTTCTAATGTCACCGGTTTCGGCAATACAGTCATCATCAGGTACACTACCAGAGATACTGAGAGACTTCTCCAACCACCTCCTAGAGAGCGGTCATACCAGCTCCTTTACACCTAAACTTCTAAACAGACAATCCAAAGGAAGGAAGTTGGATTGTTAAATGTTGCTGTAGAAATTGTGTCGGCTCCGCTGAATTTAAAAAACGAAATCATCTTTATCAACCCATCCCCATTCCTTACCTTACCGACAAAACTGAGTGTCCCACTATAAATTCTCTCAGTATCTCTGGTAGTGCACCTGATGATGGCTGTATGGCCGAAACCAGTCGAATTAGAACATTAGTTGTGGAAAATATGAAGTCCTGATCTTTTTATTTAGAGCTTTAAAAAAAATTAACTGGAATCTTACAGCCGAAATTTGATGCCCCATAGAAAAACAAACATAAAGGTGCTAGAAATGGTTGGGGAGGAAAGGGTTTTAATTGAAGTAATTAAGCGCCGACAAAAGAAATGGGTTGGTCAGATATTGAGAGGAGAGGGATTGCTAAAGAATGTAATAGAGGGGAGAATGTAAGGGAAAAGACAGAGGGGAAGGCAAAGGCAAAAAATGTTAGATGACATAAAGGGTGGGGTAAGTTACCAGGTAGCGAATGAAAGGGCTATGAATAGGGAATATTAGGGCAGATGGACCTACCGAAAGGTAGAACACTTATGTATGTATGTAATAAACGAGATTCCGTAAAACTTAAATCATATTGAGTCTCTGGACAGTCTCTGGACAGTTCAGTTGGTAACGCGTTGGACTTCGGTGAAAGCGGTTCGATTCCTTAAGTGCGAAATGACCATAGCAGCCGAAGCACTTTCAAAAAATTTCCACAACTATCTTTAATTATAAGTTACATAAAGTAAAGCGTACTTATAAATCACGCCATTCATTTTCTGGCTAGAAACATATAAAGCTCGTAAAGTTTTTCACGCCCACTACTTTGCCTTCAGAGTCCTTTCACTTTATAAATATACATAACCAATTGCTTTCCACTCCAATATTCGTGAATAAAATTTGTTGCCAAATCTCTATCTCTATATAGCATTTTTCTAAAGGATTTAACGATAAATTATATTTAGTATCGAATTTCAAATCTACTCGGTCTTCCAGAAAAAGCAGATTACCACAAAGAAGAGGAAGTTTGTCGATTATAATACTGCTCAAATTTAAACAAAAAATTCTGTTATTTCTTTTTTCTATCACATTATCATTTTCAGTAATTATCAATTCAATAATTTTCTTTTGCTATCTTCTTTAAGGTTTGAATTCCGCCATGCAATTTTACGAGTAAAACATCGCTCATGTTCTCTTTGTCAGCACTATACACATTGTTCGAATCAATTCGTACACTCGTAATTCGTATCGATTCGTATTTGCTCGGTATTGTAATGTTTACTTACAGTAGACTTTAACTGATTTTCACTTATAGCCCGGAATTATAATCGTTTGTTAGAGTTAAACTGAAAATCATAGTTTATATATATGCGAATTAACTATAATCCTCACTTTTAACTCTAACGACCGTTATAATACTGGACCTAAGGGGAATATTTGTTAAAGTCCATTTTATGTAATTAATATAATATCGGACCTCTGATTCATAAACGGATATCTACAGGTAGATCATACGAAAATAATAATAAATTTACATCCAACAAAAATTCGATGTAAATCTACTCGTGAAGATTTAAATTCAGTCTTACGTTCCCAAGAAATACACGAATGGGCGTTTAGGGAGAATTTCAAAGCAAATTAACATATCGTGATGTAGAAGGCAAACATGTGTATTGGCTCTGCTAATGTCGCCAAAAGACTGAAGAGATCATATATAATACATTTTTATTTGTTTATCACTGCCATTGGGAAAATTACTTTTGACAAATTATGCATGTGTTAAGCTTTTAAATTTTCTGCATCAATATTTGCTAAATTTAACGTTATTCACCTTGTTCATTCAGATAAGAAGTTTGATGATTAAATGACCCGAATCGTAGAATAATGCGTATATTATAAGTTTTAAATAGTAAGTACAAGGCATATAGGCACAGAAAATGATAAAATTGTTAGTTCGCGCTAAAAAATTAAACAATCGATTACAAGAAGATAAACGAATTGGTGATATTGGCATTTAACACTCCTAGATCGAGCCTTAATTAATTTCACATGGGATACGGACCAGGATACTGAAGAAATGAGGCCATTAAGATTGATTTTAAGGCACAATATTCACTAACCAACTAAGAAATGAATGAAAAACGAATAAGGACGATGATTTAAACGAACAATAGTGTAAAATGGTGGACATTCCAAAATCGCAGAAAATACAGAATTTAGCCCTAAGTTAAAATGAAACATTTTCTTTTTTACCATTTATAGCATTTCAATAATACAAAATAAAAGTTTCCGAAAATAAAATTCAGATATCTTGGCTAGGTCCCGCATAACATCATAACTCTAAGAGACGTCTCAAGAACTCTTTTGTGACATTTACGTTTCAATGCCTAAGAAAGTAAGTGCTAATTTCACATTTGATTTCTGTTGGTAATAAACACAAGTGCAAATTGAGGTTTAAAAGGTGCAGATCCCTGCTTTGGAGTTAATGTCACATCTCCTAACATTTAGTGGTATAAACTCCTTATTAAATTTAGTACTTTCCCAATAGATTTATTTGATCTCCCAACAATACACTTTCTTCTTATTGATATCGAAGTATATTTTGTTTTATAAGTTAACTTAACACCAGATTAGACAGACCCATCGACGTCTCGGGAGCCATTTTGTGTTGTCTCTGAGACATCTCTTAGATGTGTTTCTGCTATGTGGGGTTAATTTTATTAATTATCGGAGTTGGGAATGAAATAGAGTACGAGGATATTCAATAGCCGCACATAACAGCGGTTAACGTTAAACGACGTAAAGAAAGGGAGACGTGCATCCGAAGACCCTTATTTCTCCAGAATTCTAACACATACAAAAAGATACACTTTTGTTCTTAATTTTAAACTCCAAATGCGATTTCCTAAAAATACATAAGGTAAGGTAAGGTAAGGTAAGGTTGAAGACTTTTTATGAAAAATTAAAGAAAATTCAAGATCAGCTGATCTGCGGAGTGATTCCAAACGTGTAGCAATTTAGACTGCGTAACAAATTATATAACGCAAAACGTCGCGGTAAAGCTGTGTTTTGCAACACATTCATAATCGTAATTGTTTCCGAGACTTGACGTGTGGAGACTCTACTGCTTCGCGGGTGATCTCTAATTCACCGGAGGTGGCGACACCTATCAAGGGAAGGTTGAACTGGGAAGGCGCCCGTAAATCCCGCGCCAGAAGTTACGACTCGTTTCAAAGCGGTAAACTCGGCATAAAACTAATACAAACAAATTAACTGATCCACGGATAAAGATCACAGTTAAATGAAAAACTGATGACCCGAAAAGGAGAGAGAGGCATTTCACCGGGAACTCCCCTCTTAGCGCGTAAATGATGCGTATTTCTAATAATAGCCGCGCTCCAGCTGCGGTCGTGAGATCACAGTATGGTTTCGACATCGTTAATATTTACGGCCGTAGATGAATAAGCAAACTAAAAGATCGAGGCCGGATACAACCTGTACGGCCATTGAGGATCATGTAGGAATCTAAATACGCTGCGAGATTCGAAATTATGGCTGTAATGAGAAATTAATGATTTCGAACCAAGTCGCTTTTAAATACGAGAAACACAAAGCGCAACTCTCATAATTAGTTTTGCCCTGCTATTTGTTCCAAGTCCGAATACATTGCTCCCTAATTATTATAGAGATACTAGGTCAGCAAGTGATCCAATTAGTAACGTTTCATTAGTTGTCGATCATTAGCTAGTTCCCCACTTACTTTTTCTGACAAAAAATTGATATGTGAACACAACCAATAGTTATGATTCGTTAACTTTCAAAACCAAGGAAACTATCGGACGTAACTGTGTGGAATAAATCCAAACTCCTTCAGCCGTTAGAGTGAAAAGAAGTTCGGATCTTATCCCACACTAAATCAGCCGTGCCTCCGTTATTTATACACAACTGTAACTGTCGAAGCCAAATATCAAACACTTGAAATTTATGGATAAGACGTTAGGTAATCTCATACTGTTCCATATATACTTATGGAAATAAGAAAAAATTTGTGGAACTAAAATATACAGTGCTTGTCGTCCCGGGATCCTGGGAACTCGCAGGTAAAACTAACTTTACGTTTACCAGAAAAGCCAAAGTTTATCACGGGAAATCCTGGTTTTTCCTTTATAGTAAGTTTAATTCCCTTCTGAGCATCCTTCCCACATTCGTAGAAGCTTAAAGAGAATTCTCGTCAGCTGGTATATTCATTACCAATATACGCTCTTCCCTAAGTGATTAAAGTGTAAACACTATGTTTTTGAAGAGTTGCTATAAATCAACCAACACAATATATTTAATTTAAATAATGTAATCTTGTAAAGTTTTGTGATTTTGAGGGACAACAGTGAAATTGTTAAGTTTCTTACCTCTATTATTTTTTATTCAATTTTATAAGTAGCGCTTTAAAATTGTTTTAAATTAATATACTTGTTTTTATTTGTGACATGAAAGATTTAACAAAAAATGAACTTATCTGATTGAAAATCAATGAGAAATCAGAAAATCAAACGAACTGGTATCATTTCGCGGTTCGCGGTAAAAATTATTATATCGGGAAATTACCGGTATGGATAATTCTTTCATCCCGGAATCCCGGAATTGTTAAGAATCCGGGAAATAATGAGCCCTTGCAATATCACATTAAAACATTTCAGCGTTTATCACCTTAAGTTTCGTACTACTCAACTTGAAGAAAGTATCAATTACATGGATTGCAAATCTTCAGACTTTCTCAGACATAACTCGTATATTAGAACACGTGCTTTCTGAATTTTGTTTAAAAGGCTGAGAATCTTTAATACACGTCAGGCTAAGTAAAATTTTCTTCACATATTTTTCCTTCTTACTTTAAGATATAATTTAATCGGCAACAGACAAATCGAGTAGAATATTAGACATTTTAATCGAGTATTAAATGCCTCCATCATGACTGTAAGAGCTGTAACCAAAGCCAATGAAAGAAAGGAAGAAAAATGAATTAGCAAACTAACAGCGAATAATTGTACTATAAATTGCCATTAAAGTTTTTCATTTAGTCACAAGGAACGTTATGAGAGTAAATAAAACGGCCATTTTCATGATAAACAGGCACATCAACGTCTACTTTGCTGCCGTAGGACATAACGTTTTAAGTTCTAATGAAAATGAACTTCCATCAACTCTAGCTGACTAATTTGAACTGTAATTAAATACGATTTCATGAATTGGTGAGTAGCCAACACCATATTGCTCGTTCCTTTCTGACTAAGAATTGTTTCTTTCATACACAGGATGTTTACATTCAAATCGGTTTATCTTTTGCGTATCCTTACAGTTTTTAATCGAGAAATACTGCTTAACGCAGCAAAGCACATATGAAACCGAGGAGGGAAAAGAGAACGGACTCTTTCTAATTCTCATTCTTAAGGATTAAAGGAGAAATACTATTTGTTATGGGAAGTTATAAGATCTTGCTCAGCATTGCGAGAACGCATCTCCCTTATGCAGCAATTTAGTTGTACGTCTCATAACAGCCACCTTCTTTAAAATTAATTCATGGACAAATCACAGATGTGTCCGAGAGTCACGGAAATGGTTCACAGTCGTAACAGTGCCTAGCCGAAAATTATCTAAAGGAAACGGGAAAAGACTAGGAATGAATACGTCTACACTAATAATTTCACATTTGTCTTTTTAAGGGTTGAAATGTACCAAAGATTCCCATACAGGCTTAAAAGTCCGCAAAAGTATACGGCCGAACGCCGAACAAACTTCTGAATTCATGTACGGTATGAGAGAAACTCTAACGGATGGCAACCTCAGTGCACCATTGACCTATATAATATTGCAAAGATTGGCGAGATGATTGACATTGATAAGTACTTTTACCGTTGTAATTTTTCCACAACAATTGTTGAATTTGAACATTATTTTAACTGTTGTACTTGTCCACAGCAATTGTTGTTGTGGAAACGCCTAAACTCAATCTAAATGATGGATTTCCACAATACCTTGCCTGTGACTGTGAACTTTAGATATTTATAAGATTTTATTATGCTTACAACATTTGATTTGACATAGAAACCGCGAAATATTTATCCATTTGGAAACATTATTCATTCAACCCGAGAAGAAATTACTATACTTTGATAAAGTAAAATATACGATGGCTAGTTATGGCTCACGAATATCAGACGGATATCAGATCGTGAGTAGAGATAGGATAACGTTTCATAACATTCCCTACTCAAAGCCCTTTCTTTCGTTTCTTGGTAACTTACCACGTCCTTTATATCATCTGACACCTTTTGACTTTGTTTTTTCCTTTGCAATTATTTTCTTCGTCTTCAATTATTTTCTTTGGCAATTCCTCTCCTCTCAATATTTCGCCAACGCTTTTCGTCTGCCGTCGCCTAATTACTTCAATTAAAACCCTCTCTTCCTCCACAATCCTTAGCATCTCCGCGTTTGTTTTCTAATCACTCCATTTTACTTTTCCGTAAAATCGTTACTAGACGTGTATGTATTATTATGAAGCCTACATATATTGCAAGAAAAAGAAGGTTGAAACACGGCTGTTAATGAATTAGAGGTTCAGAAACATTTCGTAAGCCTTATTTCGGCAAGCGGAACTCTCGCTAAGAGACAAAAGGGAAGCTCCGAATTACCGATTTCTGGCAAGTCCCAATGATCAATTCAAAGACAAAGCCTCCATCTTCAGGGGGTCTCCACAAAGGAAGTGAATAGAAGAGGTGAGTGCTCCGGCTTTTATCTTTTCTGAAGGTGTGGGGTGATTAAGTGTGGGTGGGGTTATACATTATTAAACTGGGTGATACAAGAAAAGAAATGTGAAAATACAATCTATTAATATCTGAGAAATTCTTCCGATAGCTTACATTAGTTAAATATAAATTATCTTCCTCCACTGCTAATTCACGAGGGGAGAACCAAATGAATAAAATGCTTTCCAAACCTGTCAGATTTCACGTCCATAGCACACTACATTCACACACAGTATAGAGACGCTCCTGCTTCATTCTCTTGCAACTCTAATATTAGCTAATCGCCAAAACTGCTTCACTTACCTGAAAAAGAAAGAGAAATATGTCACTCAAAAGTATATTAGCAGTCACATTATGAATCTGAATTAATTTTATAATGCAATTAAATTAAAAACAAAAATTAAATCACTTCCTTTGTTTTAATATTTAAAAACCCACCTCCGTATTTGCATATAAATCTTGCAAGTAAAATCACTATAAAGGAACATCGAGTGTTAAAGTCTAAAATAAGGAAAATTTATTTAAACACTACTTCAAATGAGATTCCATACACAGTCATCATATAAGTATAAGAAATGCTATCGGGTAGGAGAGTAAATCACGCATCTTAGCTAATTACTTATTAAATATACAAACATATTTCAAACCTTCCGATATTAAATACGTTTCGTTGAAAATGATTTTGGGAAAATATCAATTCTAAATTTGCGAAAAACTGATGTACAGAGAAGTTTAATTGGCAGTGGTACTTCCCTTGAGAGTGATAATAAATAATATTGATAATCTATAGTCGCTGATCGGACTTCGTGGAAAGGCATAATGAAGGAGAGGAAAAAACTTCGTAATTTCTACAATAATTAAATTGTGGAAACTACTAAGTTTTTTTCCCTTTCCTTCAAATAAAGTATTGTTCGCAGAGTTAAATAAAATGAAATCGATTTTCACGAAAGACATGCAGACATCAGTATCAGAAGAAAAGCCTTTGAAGCAGAAAAGGAATGGAAATAATTTATAATTAAATAATAGCTATCGTAAATGTCAATAGTAATACAATGAATGCAACATAAATGAACCTAATTAATAACGAGTACATTATTATTATTTACTACTTAACTGTAGATTTTAGAATAGAAGTTAATGCCAATCTCAAAAGACTTAATTAAACAATGCATGAAAGTTTGAAAAATCTACCAATTCTATACAAGAATTTTATACTAAGAGTGTTAATTAGTAGCATAAGTCTACTATAACACAAAATGAGCAGAGGTTTACAAACATTTACGCACAGAAATTTCGTGCAGCTACATTATAGTACCGTATTAAGCATGTCCTAATGCTCTAATCAAGGAATACTGAATTATTTATTTATTTATAAATAGGTCGCAATTCGGCCTTCTGGCCAGGTGGTATCGCTGGAGGGGAGCAAACTGACTTATTAATTTTTATCACTGCTTAGTATTCGCCCAAAGACGGGAGGGAAACCCCTGGAGTCTGGGTCCATAGAGAGTACTATTGAACGACAGAATAAACCAAAGCTACGTAATTACAATAATTATAATATTTAACCTTTTAACGTGAATAACAATTTTCCATCTAATTTTAATTAATGTTCATTGTTCTTTAATCTACTTTTTCATTTCAGAGAATGCATCGTAGAAGAAAACGCTCTCTCAGAAGGCGGGTTTTTATATTTGTTGTTCTTGGCTTAAGGCTGGCAAATTTCATGATTAGCAATCGCCAGAAAATACTATCCCCTGCAAAAGTAAACCTGACTTGATACAGTATGATACTTATTTATATTAAGTGAAACACACTATACATCGCTTTATGATAGGTTCTAAAACGTAAACCGTGGCGCGGGATTTCGTAGGAAGACAACTTTATACAAAAATAATGCATTGAATTCCGAAGCAATGATTTCTGTATAATCTTTCAGAAAGAGATGATGAATATCCTTCAAACATTCTTTACCATTGTTAAAAAATATACAATTATGTAAAAGAAAAATAAAATGCATATAAATCAGATGTGAAATTCGTAAATCCAAGGCTCCCTAAAACGGGATTTATTTCAGAGTGCTTTAATGTTAATAATGCTATAATATTCTTGTGCCTTTTTTATTCTGTGTTTTAATTCACCATTTTTTAATCAGCACCTACATTAATATCCTGCAGACCACCGAAATGCAAAAATCAAGAGAAGAGCGTGGAAAATTAAGCCATTCTAAATTTTACATTTATTGCATGAATATCAACTAAATTCCCTTTAACTACATCGAGTACTACTTTGAACTTTTCTCACTCCTAAAAAAACAATCCAGTCAAAGGACTCTTTGTTTAGTCACTTGGAAAGCAGCTCTATTATGGATTAAAGGCCTGGCGTTTATGTAGATAAACAGTTCCAGTGAATCATGAAGGCACTTCAAAGCAAAACATCATTAAACATTCTACTCTTCGCATTACAACGCGGCACGAGACCTCGAGTATTAGGTCAAGATTATAATCGATTGGCTATGCTCATTTGTTTATTCAACGGAGATTGAGTACTCCATTTTTTTCAACGAGACAAAGACTGAAAGGTGTGCCAAACTGGCCCTTAACTACACACATTTGGAATAGCATCATTCCAAACACCGAGGAAGTCGACACCTAGGGTTTGGAGAGGAAAAACATGATTCACCATCTCAAAAACGGACACGTGCAACAAGCGCACTCCTTTCGGCGAAAATTACGGGCCATTAAAGTAGCGATTAGAGGAGCTGTGAAAAAAAAGACCGTTTAATGGCTTGAAAGCTTTTCCCTCTCTCGGGAAGCAGTTATATCTCATCTAGCGAGTTTAAAGACCAAATGAGGAACTAATTGGCAAAATTAGCGAGGTCTTGAAGACGCCGTGAGGTCGAGAAGCGGGCGAATAAAAAAGTGAAGAGCGAAATAAGAAGCTTCAATCGCTGGGATTTGGGTTGGGACGAGGGGGAATTGCTGTGAAGGAAGGAAAACGACCTCAAATTGTGAACAGAGGGAGGAATGTAGTAGTACATGGAAAATGGAGTAAAGCTGGGAAGGATAATGGAGTTTAAGAAGATGGAGTAATGAGGATGTGAGATAAAGAGGTGAACGAAACAATGTTATGGGAAATTTGTAGAGACGAAAGAGCAAAAGTCGAGAGCTAAGTTCTTGTTAAGCGAGTTTTGGAACTTTTAAGGCAAACTTTTCGAAAATTTACGGCGCAAAACGAGAAAGAGCAGGAATAGCTTCTGACTCTATTAAAGGAGGAATTTTAAAGGAGGGCGAATTTTTTCTACGCAAAGGAAATATCGGGAAAAGTAGCTCATGGTTAATTTCCTCAAAAATGAGTTTCTAGAAAAATCGGTTTCGACTTATCAACAACATTTCCTAAAACTGAATTTTGAGGAAAATGTAGACGGCAGTTTAAACGACCTTTTATTATTTCTAAGTTTAGAAATACGGTGCACTTGAAAAATGAAATTGACAATTTTGACGATGTGATTACATATATAAACATAAAATGACGGAAAGAAGCATGGTGAGTTTAGTGTTCGAATATATGTAAACATCGGTGGAAAAGTCAACAACTCTTTTAATCTCATGCTCATGCATTGAAACTCAGGATGTGTTGCACACAATTCTGTAATAATTTTCACAATAAACTTCTTATAATTCATTTACTTACTATAAAATCGACCATAATTTGCGATGACTAGCGATTGCTGAAATCTTAATCAGAGCTGTTTAACATTGCTTGGTACATCGAAAGAAGATTAAAACCAACTACGCCACCAGTATATAATGTTAAACCTAGTAAGGTATATAAATTTATCGTTAAGTTAAAGTGGAAAGGCGAATGCCAAAGATTTCCTTAAAATCGCCCCTTTTATTTCAATGGAGATTCAGTGAATTCTAATTTTATCACCCTCGATACATTTATTTTTAAGTAGCTATTTAGCCTTCTGGCTAGGTGGCAACGCGTATAGGAGTGATTTGACGTGAGCGATGGAAGCGACGTTTCGAGTTCTTAGGGAAAACACTTAACTACTGAAGATGACGGTTAGGAATGAAAACTTGATCTGACAGCACTTAATCGAGTTTTTGAAACATTTTCCGTTAAACTGTTAATCATAATTCCGAACCTAATGCTCAAGATCCACTTCAAGAATGTATAACACAAGACTGAGTTTCCAATCATTAATAAAATTAAATATTTACTTATAATTCAAAACCTCTACATCTTTCGAATCGGAAATAAAGAAAGTTAATCTGTTGTATGTTACACACTTCTGGTGCGTACATATGAAAGTGTTCCACAAATCTTTTTATAAATAACACCATATTTATCGCAGTGATACACATTTCTCGTCGCACTCCTTAGTTCGTATTCGTTTTAAAGTCAATAATCTAACAATACCCCACTCGTCGCTATAAAAATATAAACAGTGATGCTTCGCCTCGTGTCACTACAAACAAAATTAACAGCGACTCGCCGCTACTGGTCAATAACCGTTCCATATAAAACTGTTGATTTCGGAACTTGTATGACTTGAAAAATAAGCTACAATCCAAACGAAACTCAGACCAGATTTTTAATAAAGATCCCGATTAACTCCTCCCTCCGCAGCTGGATTCTCAATTGCCGACACGTATTCTCGCAGCCCTCATAATGCGCCTTTCTCTGCTTGCTCATAAAGAGTCTCTCGAGGGTTTAACATTGCCGTAGTGGACGACCTCTTCTCTCAGAATTACGATTCGAGTCATTAGAGCGAATCTTGGCAATGAGTCCCTCACTCATTCACAATCCCGCATCAGCCCTTCGTGAACTTCAAATAATGCACGTAAAACATTCACGAAAACAGGAAAATTTTAGAGTCGAAGCTGTTATTCCTGAAATAAACCCTCAAGTTTTTGCTCTCCAGCATTTCTTTCTTGGAGGGGTTAACCTCGCATTTGACTCTTTCTTTGATTCGGAACGAATGAATACAGGCTTTGTACTCCTCCGATAGGCCTGAGGAAAGCTATATCCTGAAGCTCCACCTCAGTTTCAACTTCCTTTCAGGAGATACATGGCCTTTGAAGCTATTAAAATTTTAAATTCTCTTTCATATGAACCTTTATCTTTATTTAGACTTTCTTACAATTAAATATTAATTAAATCGCGGTCCCTTGAAAAATAACAACCGGATCAAATGATCTGACAAAATCCGCTCGGCGGAGGTTATAGCATGCGTTCCAACCCCAAGGTCCCAGGTTCGAGTCCCGGTTCATAGGATTCTTCTGGATATGGAATTATTGTGTGTTCGTTAATGATGCTTTTTTTCTTTTGTTGCCAATGTTTTCTTTTTAGGTCACAGAAAATAATTTTCTTTGAATTTTCAATTTAAAATTTGGCTCTCAATATCTGAGTTTCGCAGGTTTTTCACACCTCCCTGTTTGCGGGCGTTTTCCTGGAAATTGTTTTCTAAGTGCAAACGGGACTAAGGTTTTCTTAAATCCATTCTGTAGTGCTTCCTTTCCTCTTTTTCGTTGCTATTCTCTCTCTATCTTTATCCGCTTTTAAAATGCCAAAGGGTTGGATGTAAGAGGAAACTTTTTAGTCTCAATCTCGCCCTGAATGAAAACGTATTCTATTCCCATGATAATTATTAAAATTAGATCTAATTGGCATCTTCTTCCTTTTTTCATTAAAGAAGTCACTATAATTGTTAGCTGATGCTGTTATTATTCACGTAATGTCAAGATTGGACTAGTACGCAAATAATTATAAATTGCTTATTTACGTAAATAATGGATATTATAAGAAAAAAAGTGAAAGTTTGGTTCATCATTGATCATTCATATGTCCTCTCCCCAGAAGTATCCCGGATAATGGAACGTTCATTGCATCAATAACAAATCTACAATTATGCGTAATATAAATAACTTTTCGCTAATCATGGTCTCGTGGACTTATGCAATGATAGGAATCTTTCCCGAAGGGATTTTACAATCTCCCTCTCATCAGTAGATTCCATAAACCTGTATAGGACGGTCTCTATTAAAATCGTATAAAATCGTCCGTCAGTATCGAGGTTAGGCTATTGGGTCATGTCATGCAAAGTGAGCGGACTTTCCTGAACTGGCCCCATTAAGCAGGCGGTTACGTTACCTGTATCTACCACATAAATATACTTCCTAACGTTTTAAACGTAAACTAAATTGGGTTAAAAATACCACACGCCCGCATTGAATACAGCACTGGCCTCAGGAGTAGGCTTACCATATGCCACAATTTTCACTGGGACTGTACCCGTTTATTGCCCCGGTCAATATTTCAGGAGTCCCGGTTTGAAGTAATAACTCCCGGAAAGAATGTAATTTAAGACATGGAGGTCTTAATTTAAACATCATTTTAGCGGTATGTTCTAAAAGTTGTGCCGCTGCACACATTCAGAGTGTCGTGAAGTTAAATATAATCAACTCAGACTAAAGAATAACGAAAAAAGAACACTTATACCTTTACCACAATATTTTATAGGTCAGACCTAAAGGGTCAAAACCATGGTCGTGGAATAAAATATAGTGGTAAAGGTGTAAGTGGTATTTCTTCCTTATTCTTTGTGATGGAGACCGACCACAAAGTCGAGGCCGAATTATTCGAGATTCTATTAAATAAGACTAAGTTTGAGGACAACGTTCCTGTTTAGTCCTGGTTTAAACCTCTTTAAAATTTGATGTCCTAGTTGCTTGGGAAGGGAGTTTGGTAACTCATAAGCCTTTTACTTGTACTTCGATGGGAACAAAAGAGATTACATGTGAAGATATAACTGAATTCTGGTTTCAAAAGTAGTAATATTTTGTTTTTTCTTATTACGGCTGCCATTTTAACTCATACTGATTACCATTAGATTAGTATTATCGATAAATCCATTGGTTAATTTACCCTATGTAAACGAGAGACTGACGTGCATTCCAAAGAAAAGGCAATCAAGTAATGCTTGGATATATGAACTGCAGTGGAGCAATGCTTCCCACCCTTAATACACACAATATGTACTCAGTGCCAAGGCTTGACAGATGAGGGTCATGGGCGTGGTGACATTGCCTCGACCTGTTCTAGACTCGCTTTATGTTACTAAGAAAGCTACACTACCACGTAATTGGCTCTTTTGTAATGGCAATTAATCAAATAAACGTTAATCTATGACTTACGAAAATTAAAGCGTATTAAACTCTTAAGTAAGATGCGAAATTATCTGTGAATCTCTTGAATATATGCTACGTAATATAACAAGAATTGTCATGCAGTTTCAAATAAATGTTTAGATTTATCATACTTGCATCTCTGACATATATCTACATAACATCTCCCTTTAGCAACACTGCCTAGCGCACGAGTCTTCCGTTTCTATTAAACAGCCAATCTTTAAAAATATCTCGAAGTTTCCGCTAAAATGGGGCAAAATAGTTGCAGAAAAAATGAGTAAATACAGGAGAAAAAGAAATGTTGTCCAAGAAAAGAAAACTTCCCTCTTCAAATCGCACAGGTTTTACAAGCAGGATTGCAAATATCTGGTTTTCAACAACGACGACAAAAAACATCGCCATAAGGTAACGAACGTCAGAGAAGAACAATTTTTGACGAGGTAAAAGTATTTAAAGCGAAAATATTAGCTTACTTTCCCATAGACAAATCAAAAATGCATGGGATTTCTGTGTTAAAATATAGGTTAGTTTTTTTCATTCAGTTTTATTTCATAATAATATCTATCTCATTTATTTCATATTTTTATTTATCTCATTGATATTTTCACTGCTATTATGGAAAACTTAATTTGATACAACCATCTTTTGTTTTCCGTTCAAAATGTTGTTAAATCTTTTCTTAATGTAGATGATACGCATAACGGAAATTCTTAATAATTTATAATACAGTTATAATAATAACAAAAAAATCGCCCACCTAACTGTGAGGGCGTTTTCCTGCATCGTGGGGTTCTCTCAATAAACCTTCAGTTGAGGAGTTTTTCCCCACATCCTAAATCTTTGTGTTTTTATATGTACCTATATTTAGCTGTATCTATTAGTTTTTATTTATTAACCTATGTGTCTACTGTTTGTTCCTAATATTTTGTATCTATGTTTGCCGGATTAATGGGATGTATTGCTTTATTTTTCTAGATTTAAGTTGATTATAGTCAGCTGTTCTTGGTCATTAGTGTAATAATATTATCTTATAATATATTTAAATAGGTTAGGTGAAAGAGAGGACTTTTACGCCTAAGCTCGCCGTAAGAGTAAAAGAATAATAATAATAATAGAAGCTACGTAATTACAATAATTATAATATTTAACCTTTTAACGTGAATAACAATTTTCCATCTAATTTTAATTAATGTTCATTGTTCTTTAATCTACTTTTTCATTTCAGAGAATGCATCGTAGAAGAAAACGCTCTCTCAGAAGGCGGGTTTTTANGGCAGTGCGAAAGGATGCAAATCTCCCGAGACTGGATTGAAAGGGACTAAAAAGGTAGGCGTTGATTCCGATCTTACCTCCTCCCCCACCCTCTGTTATTATATTATTACAATTACATTCCAAAAAAAGCATAAAAGTATAAATACTTAAATCAATTATATACATAGACATACAGGAACATATAATAATAATACCTTTCTGTACGTGTATAACAACAGTGTTTTAAGAAGAAGTGGACCCTTTTGCCGCATTTTCAACACAAATAGAACATCAAGAGTAATTGTAACCAAATGGAAAGCAGAGCTGAATCGCGCCGTGTTTTGGCCAAAGGAAAAATTTCGTAGCGGAAATTAAAAAAAAGGAGGCGTGAAATGACAAGGAAACCGGCTACCGATAGGATTTATACGGAAAAGGGGAGAAGTTAAATTCCCACGTAGCCATTCCTGGAATCCCTCACTCCCGCTTCCATTCGCATGGAACTTAATTGCGCCCGGTCCAGTAACAGAGGCGGACGGCAATTTAAAAAGGTTCTCCTCCCACACCGTTGATCTTTTGTTTTCTCATTCGCCGGTGTCGCGTTTGATTCTTGGACGCTGGATTCCCACTTTTATTTTCGCCTCTAAAATTGCTCTCTCTTTCTGAAGCGACGCTTTCCGCTAAGCTTTTTTCCTCCGTGACACTGATTGAAGCTGTGACTGTTCGCGACGGGACCGTCGCAGACATTATTTTTCACCGATAAAAACAATATAATTTAATAGATTATAAGAGGCAATTTATGACTACCCGTTGAACTTTTTTAGCACGTCGCAGCTACTGGAAGGGTCCAAATTTAATTTTCCTCATCCAAACCCGAGCGAATGAGGTCGTTTCATTTACACACAGCTTATTTTATCAAATTAATCACGATTTTAAGTACAGGCATTTAAAATCTGATTAGAGAAGGGGTTTCCACTGTGAATAAATTAGGTTTAGGCCTTATAATATGATCACTACGGCAACATCAACATCAACAATTTAACTGTCTTTGATAAGTGTTATGTTATCATACCGAAGGCTGGTTAAATCCTTATGCCCTTAACGAATTTCATGTTTATTTAGCGTCGAAATCCGAGGTGTGTACAAGTTCTAATGTCTCCGATTTTTTTCTGGAAAAGAACTTATCGATATATAAATGGTTTATCAATTCAAATAATACACAAATAAATTTTATAACATGAATATTATGTCTTTTATCAAAATGAAAGTAACAAACTCAACTGACTGACGAGTCAATTTGCAGTATTACATGACGGTAGGAAAAATAAAATACAGGAACCACTCATCTCAGGAAATTAGGTCCTATTCAATACAAAAATCACTGCACTTTTTGTGTGAGGTATTTTGCAGTGATTTTTATATCGAATAATATGTACTTTCCTGAGAAAAGTTGTTCCTGTTTTTTATTTTTCCTATCAAAATGAACGTAATGCTACGTTAATTTTAAAATACAATAAACATGTCTAGATTAGAGTAAGTAGAGGAGGGTCAACGTAACAAAACAAACTATAGAGTTACAGATGCCACTAAAACGGAAAAGAGGACGCTAAAAGAAGGAAAAAGTCGCTAAATCTAATGACAAAATCGCTAAATTGGCAACTATAGGCTGTATCCCCTCGCAAAATGCCAAAAAGCGGCTAGCAGGGTTAATTAGATATCGGTTAAATAACGATCTTAGCAGTTTGAGAGGTTTTAGCATACAAAGGGCATTATTTATACAGCACTTTCCGAAAAATCCGTTGATTGACAACGACCTGGACTATGAATGCTTATGGGCTTATTTATAATGCGGTAGCTTACGATTGATCCTGTATTCCGCATCTCTCCAGTGCCTCATTATATTTCCTTCCTCGGTCTCTAATAACGTTATGCGACGTGAGATACGTAAATATACTTGACGGAAAGGGAGACCTGCTTCCATACTCGAAGGCAACCACAGGAAAAGAAAACGCTCTGCATCGCGTGGATACAGAATTTACTATTCACGCCCCTTGTTCAAAATGACCACACTACAAATAAACTGGTCCTCCCAGATAACCAAGTGGTTAGTTCTTTCGTCTTGGGCGAAAGTGGTCCCTGCTTCGATTACCGGTAGAGGTCCTTAGGTACGAAATTACCTAAGCTGTAGAGGCGCTTTTAACAACACTAAATTACCACTTCTGTATTACCGCTGTTTGATTTCATTAAGCGATTTAGCTCAACATTTCGAACGACTTAAATTGCCTACAATGAATGCGTTCAACTACTTAAATATTTCAGACAGATCCCTTCTCTTAAGTCTACACAAGCTCATTGAAGATCCCAACTTTATGGTACCCTGATAAAAACAAGGTTCTAGGAAACTAAAAATTAGAAGACTTAGGAGCTCCGAAATTCTTGAATCAGAGTTTCTCCACATTTAATGTACTTATTTACATTCTTTAAATGTCGTGGACTTCTCTTCTGTGTTTTATATTATTATAGTATGATAACTAAGAATTTCTAACAGGTAAAATATCTATTCGCACACTAAATGAGCGGTGAAAGTTTGAAATTTTACTGGTACCGCTAATTAGAATCTCTGAATAAATTGAAATCGGCGACAAAAATCTGAAGACACTCATGGTATAAACCAAGGACCAGCAGGCGAAAACTCAAGAAGATTAGAGATACGCAGATCTTAATATCAATGTATTTATTAACTGTTTAATAAGCATAACACATATGAGAATATTCTTCAGTAATTGATTACTAATTGGCATAATACCTACTAGGATATCGTAGTAGCAGTAGTATTGTTAAAAGTGCTGCGACAGCTGAGGTAATTCCCGCACGTCGGCTCCCACCGGGAATCGAACCCGGACCTCCCTCATCAAAGTCGAACACGCCGCCCACTTGGATATCCGGGAACCAGCGATTAGGATGTCTAACGTGTGGCGAAGGAATTGAAATTAATATAGCACCATTAATTTGAATCTCAGCAAAAATTAAAATCGACTCCAAAAACCTGAGGACACTCCAGGTATAACCCAAAGACCACCAGGCCAAAACGCAAGACCATCAGGGATACGTACATCTAAATGAATACCTAGCGAACTGCCTTTCGGCGTGTGGCAGGGGGTGTAAACACTAAGCGTTCGAGTTACGTCCTTAGTTTATTGTTGTCGCGTATCGTTCGCAGAAAGAATGAGTCCCTAAAATTACTCGTTCTCACATTTATTTCTTTTTATTTAAGGGGAATTTTCTGATCGGTCTAACAATAAGTAGCACGGGGGTCGCATAACACCGATTATGACTTCCGGAAATGCATTTTCTCTTATTTTATCAGATAATCGCAGCCTTGCTTCTCAATTTCTTTCGAGGATTCCCAAACTGCGTCTGAGAGCATTTTCATAACGCTTATTTTCTGGTCGTAGCACTTTTTAACAAATCGTCTGTCCGCTTTAACCTTTCGCTACACTTTCTCGAATTCGCGAGTACAGTACGTAACATCCGCTGGATTCTATATACTCGCCGCATACTCCAAACGAGGCCTGACTAAGTTGAAATAACATCACTTTGTAACCTTTTCATTGCATTTACCCAGAATAAGTTTTAATATAACGTATAATCTCTACACGTAGACCTTAATCTCGACGTATTTATCAACTATTCACTAAGCGTAACACATGTATATAACAGAGTGTGCTAGAACGGACATCTAAATTTTTGGTCAACACGCTTCCAGGTTAACGCAATGAATACGTCATCCACCAACTTAACTGACGTTATTACTTACGGTGGTTTTCCGTTCGTAGTAGTAGATCCATGTGGTGGTTTTCTTTTCTATCATCGGCAAGGGGATTAGTAACGGCAGTGCGAAAGGATGCAAATCTCCCGAGACTGGATTGAAAGGGACTAAAAAGGTAGGCGTTGATTCCGATCTTACCTCCTCCCCCACCCTCTGCATCAACCTCCTCGAGGTCCAAGGTCAATCCGTTCGATCCTCCACGGATTGTCCAACACTCTCTCTTCACGCCTCCCTTCACATTCTCTCTCCCATCATACTCTTTCAACGCAGAATGAATTTCGTTAGCTTCCCTCTCCTTTAATCTTCGCCAACCGCCTTATCATTTCGGTATAAAAGACCTGACGGGGGAGTAAAAGATGGCACGACCGCTGGAAAAAAGGAATACCGTTTACTTTGTTGAGGGGGCCATTTACGCGGTTGGGGTGTGCGTTGAAGCGGATTCGGCCTTGTTGGTTGAGTCAACAACTTGAAAATTTACGGGTAATGATGCAGGAAAATAGAACGAATCGGAAACGTCGCTGAGCCCTTCATGCGATATCCGAAACGGATCCTGGTATCATTATCCAGGAAGATAATTATAATTAGGTTGCAGAAAGGGGCGATTGTCCCCTGTTGGTGATTTTGTAGTAGTACTAGCATTCTGCCTAGGATATGACAAGAAGCTCGAATGGTTATCAGATAATTGAGTCTTTTTATATATTTATTTTCCTGTGCTCTCACAAAAATCCATTCATTGGGCAGTTACAGGAGAGGCGTAAGCAGTAAGAACGGACGTGCACACACGACCATTCTCAAATCAGAAAAATCCAATTAGCCGGGACTCGAACCCAGGGATTGGAGGGTAGAATGGTAGCCACTTCGCCATCGGGGCCATTTAATACATTTATCACTACAAAATTGTATTTTAAAAGTTAACCGGAGATGAGCTCATAAGGAAATTTTCTAAAATCGCCCCTCCCTCCTTGGCAAGTACCTCTCCCCTGTTTTTAGATACACCCCTGTTAAAAAAGTCGCAGGAAATGTATTTATAAGAAAAATCATCTCTTTTATACATTTAATTTACGGTTTCAATTTAACTACACAGCTTATAATTTATTCTGCTCGTTATCTGCTACACTTCCGGCGTCTAATTGAGCCGTTATGGAGAACGAAAGTGGCAAACCCACACGTAAAAACCTAATTAGATCATAGTGATGCTCTCATAAGATTCAAATTTACATCTTCCCCTCGTATATTTCAATGGAATTGTTTCCGCAAAATTCAACTTCTCCGGCTATAACTCGTGAACATAACATCTTCATTTATGTCTCCAAAGGTACAACACAGAAACAGCTTGAATAAATTTCGATAGATGGCCCTCAGTTGAATGTCTCCTTTGTTTAACTCCTTAAAGTTAACTAATAAAACTTTTTCAGTTGTCACTTCGTAGAATTTATCCTTAATGGAAGGAAACACCTTATCCAGCTCCACCTTAAACAAACTTAAAGATACCTGGCATTCACTACTCGTGTGGTAAGTGTAGTGAACGGCACAAAATGTTTTCTTCTTTCCAGTTGGTGCTAATATAGTTTGGTGGGGATGATTCTAAAGCAGAGTTTGAACATTTAAGTTTTAGCCCACAATATTATTTAAGTATTACATTGAAAATTTGTCGATCAACTTCATGTACTAAAAATATTGCAGATTTGAGACGAAAGGAAAAATACATTTTCCATTAAGCATTTAAAGGACAGCAGAAATTATAAAATCAATTTCCCGAATAATTTTCTACGTCACCTTAGTATATTTATCCTCAAATTAACGCTTATTTAAAATGCGGACCTTTTGAAAGGAGAGGACATAAATACATATGAAGTATACATTATTACTCTGAAAGGAATATACCAAGGTTGACTTTTTAGGCAGAGTCAGAAATAAAGCATAATTATTGTTTATCTTTCATACTGTTCTCCTCGACACTGATAGCAATTATTTACTGAAAATAAATTTACCATACAACGCAATCATCCCATTTTGCAATAAATAAATTAGCTTGAAATCGATGACGATAATCACCTCCAAGAGAATTTTTACTATTAAAGCAATTTAATCCGACTCAAAGCCGAGTTCATTCAATCTAGGGCAAGGACAGGCGTCTTGCCCGAGGCCCAAAAACTTGGGCGCGCTACGAATGGTAATTTCAGCCGTGCAACTGTTACGCTATAAAACAGAATTAAGTGGTTTGGCATTTTTTAAATCGGTTAAATTTCCTTGTTTATAAGCTGAGAATGAAGTGCAACTCAAAGGACCAAAACCTATATTATGAAGAAGATAATGATCGGTATGCCTTCAAAATGTCATAACCTATTGCTTCAGCCGGTTAATTCTGTATCATTACTTTTCAAATAAGCTAGCAAAATTTATAAAATCTTCCAAAACTTTAATTTAGACATTTAATTTTATACCTCATTGAAATTTTAGTTTAACGATTATGGTGACTGAAATGTTTGCAGAATTGGATAGGGTTACACTGAAATCTCGTAGGAAAGTTAACCAAGATTTATAGGTAAAAATGATCATTCCTGCAAGATATATGTCGAGCCATCTAAAAAAGACTTTGGGAAATACACTTTCGTAAAGAGAACTATAAAAGGATGGAATGAGTCACCAGAAGTTATTTTTAACCCCTTCCCAAGTAGAAACAAAAAATTTCGACGAGAAATGAAAGGACATGCCCAAAATAAGTTTCATTAATGTTACCAATATTTTCATCGCTTCACGATTTTCCCGATAGTTTGTTTTTTTAATGTATATAATGTTTTTTTTTATCTTATGACCGTGTTTAGTTTTTGCCTTAAGACTTCTGTATTGTAACTTCTGCATTCTAAGGTGACTAATTCACTAATTCTCAATATTTTTCAGTGAAATTTTCAAAATTGTTTAAAGTAGACCCTAAATATCCCATATTTTTCAATAAAAATTAAACAACACACGCCACTGATGCAGGGGCATTTCAAATTTGGCGCAATAGACAATAGCTGTGGGCCTCATCCGCATGGGGACCTCAATAAGACTTAGCTAAAAATTCTCAATAGCAAATATTTCTGTTTTATTTGCTTCAAGAAAGAATTTTCCATTTGTTGAGTAAGTATACATAATATATTGCATTGTTTATGCCACTACATAGAGTTTCATACTATATAGCCACTATGGTCTATCCAACACTCTTTGTAATTTATAGATATACATTGCAATTCAAATTTTGCTTATTTATTTTTGCCGTTGTGAAGCGATTGAGATCTATGGGATGTGTATTAGTGTGTTTAATAGAAGATTTCGAATTTTCAATCCCTTAATTACAATTACATCCACATCTACATACCTCTACATCTACATATGTACCCTGCAAGCCACCTTTCGGCGTGTGGCAGTGGGTGCATTTATCATGACTCTACTTCCCTAATCGAAAACTTTAGGGTATCGTTCACGGAAGAATGAACTTTTGAATCGACTTGTTCTGGCATCTATTTCTCTCATTTTCCCCTCAGAATCAGAACGATCTATGTAACAGGGAAGACGCGTAATATCAGCTACATCTTCCAAAAACGCACTTTCTCTGAAATTAAGTAAATTAATTCTTTTTTTAAATCTTCTATCTATTAGAGATTCCCATCCTGCGTCCTGAAGCATCTGAGTAACCCACACTGATTTCCCATAACAATTTTTTACGAAACGTATCGCCTTTCGCCTCACCTTTTCTGGTCCTCGAACACAACACTTTTCGGCCCATACATTACACACATACTCAAGATGAGGCCTAACTAATGCGAAATAACATCCCAATTATGGGAGTGAATGAAATGAATGGGTCCTATACCCTATATTTGCGCCTAGGGTCTCTAATAGCTAGCTGGTAAATCCTCCCCTACGCTGGTTTCCTTTTTCAAAGAGAGGACGTAGGGATACCTAATTTTTCATGCAACAATAACATCTGCTCCTCCTCCGATTAACACGAGAGCAATTTCATAACTCCATTACTTCACCCGCGACACTGAAATATGGAGAGGGAAACCGATTTAAATTCCGCCGCCGTGATACACTTGTCCCCCACAACGACGCAGAAAAGAACGCAGCGTATGAGCGTCGAATGGGGCCGTCAAAAAACAATAGAGTTGAAACATCTCTCCACTCATTCACTTACTGTTGCGAGCCGAGTCGCCTCCCGTATCGGTCAGACGGCTTCATACGCAGCGGCCTTCTAAGAGCGGCGTGACCGTAAGAGGGGGCGGTCAAGCAAGAAGCGGAAACGCACGGGGGAGGCGTGGCAGAGGCACGAGTGCAGCACGCCGATCGAAATGGGCGATTGAAGCGCCTCCTCGCCAAGGAAATGGAAATTATAATTGAACGGAGATCCTTGACCCGACGGAGGCGTGGTGAATTTGCGAAAGCTTTTACACTTTGACACGCGAAGAGCATTACACAACAGGTTCCGAAATTACATCAAACTGTTGATGCGAGCCTCCCCCTCGCTGCCAATTAAATTCAGAACACGTTGCGATAAGAGGGTACGTGTGCTCGAATGATAAAAGGTTTCGCTACTTCAACTGTCGAAAAGAAATTCTCACCGATGCAGAGACGTAGTGCTACAGAATTTCGAGGAGCAGCGAAAGCATTTTGTACATTTTTCTACACCGAAAAGACGACCTCCATACACAATACCTATTCACAATACATATTTATTAAAAATTTTCCTTGGTTTTCGATTTTAGCTACAGGAAAAAATATATACTGGTTTATTACTTTGCTGAGAAAAAATTCTTCGACATTCGTATCCTACATCTATATGCCTGCAAGCCGCCTTTCGGCGTGTGGCAGAGGTAGTAAACGCCAAGAATTCGAGTTACCTCTTTAGCTTATTGTTATCGCGTATCGTTCGCGGAAAGAATGAGTCCTTAATACGAAGGTCCTCGCATGTATTTCTCTAATTTAACGCTCATTGTGGGATCGGCCGAAGTCCATTCCATAAGGCAATGCAATAAATGCGACCCATTTTGCATTTGATCTTTTTTTGATTTTATTTCTGTGATACATTAATAAGTAGAAAACATGGCCTCCAGATAACGGATTCGACTTCGATGAAAAGGGCTCCGGGTTCGATTCCCGGTGTGGGCCAGCGTGCTAAATGACCTTAGATGTCGAAGCATTTTAAAAATTACTGCCAGTGTAAAAATGCCCCGTAACGTTAAATTAACAAAATTTGTTAACGTTCACTTTATGACTAATCAATTTACAGGAAACAATTGGAAAAGTAAACGTATTTTCATCAAATTAGTCATTTCCTTAACTTTTACTTTGAATAATAATCTATATTTTTCTAAAAGCATTATCTACTTCTTATTGTGTGGCCAAGGCACTTAGGAATATGAGTACCCCAAATGACCCCGAAATTTATGGGGCTTAGACACATTAATGAACCGGTGATTTTTTGAAAACGAAAACATACGCAAATGCGAACATTGCAAGAGGGATTTCTCGCTAGTTTCGATTCTTTCCTGAAGTAACGATGAAATGGTTCCATCCAGAATAAATTACAGAGCGATACACGAACAGGGGCAGAAAATTCCGTTACCATAACGGACGTTGGAGTGCTTCAACAGAAAATTTGCATGATTCCATGAACTACTTTAATGATGATGCGAAACATTTTGTAAAATTAAGGCCGCGAAACGGTTCTCACGTGAAACAAAACAGAGTTTCATTATGACTAAGCGACCAGGAATAAGAAGTATGGTTCTTTGTTTCCGAGGCCTCTACCAATGATTCGGAACATCAACATTTTCAGTGAATTCTGTACCCAAATGAGGACAATGATGATTACCATGAGATACAGTTTATGTGACCGATAAATGTTAATGAAAAAGATAACGGATGGTCTAGTAGCAAAATTACGATAGCATTCCCAGTGAAATGTCCGATTCTTTAGGTTTCACCTAAAAATGAAATGGTATGGGAATTTAATAGTGGATAAGTTGCTCATTTTCCCCGGGAAGTAAGATTTTTGCAGTACGCGTACAAATTTGAATGAGTCCGGGAAGATAAGGGATTTAATACGGTATCAGTGTTTAATACGGTCTTTACCTTAATTTATCGCATCTTTCAAAGCAGTTTCCAGCCTCTATAATCGCTATTATTAAAACTTTAAACTGGCTCATTAGAATTAGCGCTGAATCTTTCAAAGTTATACACAAGAGTCCCTTGATTTAATGTTTTGGAAACCTTAGATATGGCCATAAAACAGAATTTTTAAATACGGTAAAGATCAGGAGAACAATGAAGGAAAATATTTATTCTAAACAGAACTTGAAAACTAAATGGAGATGGATCTATTATGAATATATTTCAAACATGGCAATTATTTAACTCATCTGAAATCTAACTTCTTATTTCTATGCATTCCACTGAAATGAAAACGTTGAATTCTTGCTTTGAAGATTAAGCATATGATTCTAAAGTAGAGTTGTTAAGTTTTTATGAGGATTGCACAGAGTTATTGACTCAAAAATTTGATTTTGTTTTACAGTACGAGATTTTGTGTTGCATTTACCGTTGCCATCTGGTTCTCCGACTAAGTTGCAACGTGTTAGTATTAAATAAATAAATAAATAAAAAATACCCACGCGAAGGGAAGCGTGGTTGCATAGTTGCATAACATAAAATACTAAATTCAATATAATTTATTACAAATTTCCAAAATAGAAAATATGTATTAGCTAGTATCCCAGCAGAAGGATATTAAAATTAGCTAAAACTCACTTAAATTTTTCCAGTTTTATGAGTTTCTCCTGATGGAGAGTGAAAACCATATAAATTCAGTAAAAGTTTGTTTATTTCAGTAATGGATGAAAGGAATACCGATTTTTCTATCAACGGGTTTCTACTCCTCCATGATTTTATATATAGCCATTNACCGATTTTTCTATCAACGGGTTTCTACTTCTCCATGATTTTATATATAGGCACTTCTCCTACTTCAGGCAAAATTAAAGGGAGAGAAGCTTACATTTAAGTTGGCTGCAAATGGTATCGATACAAAAAATTAATTCAATTTTTTTATTTTTCAATCTTTCAAAGCATATTTGACAAGATGGAGGAAGCGGAAAATGACTCAACTTCTCGATACCTTCAAGAGTTCGGAAGAATTTAAATCGGCTGACACGAGGATTAAGTGGGACAGCTCCCTGTGACGCTGCATTCTCGGCCCTTTAAGAAAAGGTTTTAAATGAGTGCTCAAGCAAAGGAAGACGAGATTCGTTTTCAAAAGGGAGAAAAAGTCTTCATCAACTGAAAGGAATGGAAGGCACTTTTCGACGTCGGCAGATGCCTCACATATCAAAGAAAGTGTACCGCTGTTTTGTTTACCAGATCGCTTTATGCCAAAGAAAACGGCTTCCATTGAAGCGAAGATTAATATTTAAATGCTGAGAAGTTGATTAAAAATTCGTTTTCTTAAGGTGCCTAAGTTTACACAGCATCCTTAGAGGATTTGTTTAACTGAGCGTACATTTCAATGCATTTGTAGTAGTACTTTTAAAATTGCTTCGACAGCTGAGGTCATTTTGCGCATACGTGCCTGCACTGGGAATTAAAATTCGGTACCGCTTTCAAAAAAAGCGAACGCGCTACCCATTTGGCTATCCTGGGCCCTCCCACTCATTACAGTTGAAAAAAATTACGCACAGCTGTTCTCCCCATTGGCATAGTCTCGGCTTACATATTATGAGTGTAATGATTACATATATTATTATCCTTAATGAATAGAATTAGGTAAAAATGGAAGGAATAACTCCTAAGAAGTTAAAAGTTATCGGAATCTAGGACATTAAAATCTATGGCAAATCTAATTTCTAATACCTAGAATATAATAGCATTTTCCCTCATGTTAACAGCATTTTCCCTCATCTGATATACAGCTCATTTTCCTATCCGCTATGCATCATTTTTCTTCAGAGACTGAAAGTAATCACTTGATTGTACGCTTGCTCGGAATATTAATTGACGCAGATAAGGATCTTGAAGATGGGCATCCTGATCATTTCTGGCACGCAATGAAAATGGCTTATGAGGGTTACACCTATACACTTTCACGACCCAGCACGAACACGACCATTGATAACACGGGGCATCACTGTAATCTGGCCCAGAAACACTATTTCCGGATTTCGAAAATTAAACTTAATCTTGAATAATAGCTTTGATTAAGTTTTCAGCATTGCAGTATGTACATTCGTTATGATTTTGATAATAAAATAATACTTGAATTTTCTCATCAAAATCTGCTTCAATTTTTAAAGCATAATAGTAATTAACGAATCCTTGATATACATTTATTTATAATCGAGATATGATATAGTATTGCTCGTATTATTAAAAGTCATCGACAGCTGAGGTATTTTCGCACGTAGGCCCCCAACGGGNTTCTCTGTATTAATGACACGCAAAGGATGGAAACGTGGTTACTTCCAATGTGAAGAGGCAAATTTTCTTTTCATAATCATTTGAATCATGAAACTGCTTCGGAAACTAACAAAGAGTTTTCTTGACTTAAGAGAGAAACACACACACAAGAAGGATCCATTCATTGGGAATGCATTAGCACTTAAAAGATCGTTTGAAAAATATTGGCATAATTAATATGGATAGCCGTCATAAATCAGTCGGCATGCCTAAAAGACGAGAGAGAATATCAATATTTATGACACCGAGTTCAAGCTTAAAAGATCTCTTTTGATAGATTCGATAGGAAAAATTGTAAGCAGCCATAGAAGAAAATCCAGACAAAAAATAACGATTTTTCCTCGAGTTTATCCGAATTCATCCTCATCGTCTGCTCGAATATATTTGAGAGAAAAACGAATACAAGAATTTTTAGTTTCATTATTAACTAGTGGGACGTCTACCAATGGCGCTCAAAAAATTTTAAATTGTTTAAATTGATTACATAACCTATTATCAAAATATTTCTAAATACAAATGTGTCAAAGAACTCGATTCTCATCCAGGTTTTAACGTGACACATAGATTCTCATTTTCTCTCCATAGAGAGGATTTATTACGTTGGAAGTAAATGCTACATTGAAGAAAAAACATTTTTAAAGAAAATCGGACTAGGAAAAAGGTTTAGCTGACTTGGCACGATAAGGCGTGCACCTAGGAAAATACCCAAGGAGAAACGGACATGAAAAAAGTCTGACGGAACCGGGACTCCATCCCAGATCTCCCAATTGCCGGTTGGTTGCTCTATTCATTGAGCTATTGAGTTGGTTGCTAAATCCACTACTTTGTATGGTCGGTGCCTCTATGAGGCCGTGGCTGTGAACAATGCCGCTTAGTCGGACAAACTCACGCGCCCTATACCTACCAAGTCTCCCAAACGACACGGAGAAATATTCTGGTGGGATAGCTCAATGGATAGAGCAACACAACCGGCAGTTTGGAGACCCGGGTTCAAGTCCCGTTTCCATCAGACTTATTTCATGTCCGTTTCTCCTTTGGAAAATCGGACTGTTAGAAGATAAGAAATTCCTTTCCTATTCATTTGCATAAATAATATCATTGTATGTCAGTCGAAATGACACTTATCTTTAAATAGATATTCATGTAGCAAAGTATTTATAGCTGGCCAGTGCTATTTTAGCTAAGTCATGAAATTTAGCACTCCTTTCTTCTCCAAAGTAGAGTTAGGCAAACGCCCTAAAAAACTGGCAAGTCACAGGAAAAGTATTACTTGGTAAGTAATTATTTTGTAAGTAATTATTTTGTAATTTATGTAATTCTTTTGTCAGTAGTTACTTCATACTTGTGTTAATTTATATATTCGTATTACTCCGCTCACTACCCAGTAGGTATTGTACCTATTTTTAGCGTTTAAATGATGATGATGATAATACGGTTATCCGATTTTAAAACTTGAATGGAGGTAAGGGCAGACTTATTATTAAATTAGGTGCAATAGGAGCTAGCTGAGGGCTTCGTCCACGTAAGGGCCTCAGTAAGACTTTCCTTATGAACTATCAATAACATACTTCAATTTTTTTCGCTTCCAGAAAGAATTTTAAGTGTTGAGTAAGTGTACATGATACATTTATAAACGTCCTGCTGTAGTCAAGCGACTGAGGTTCCTATGAGATGTGTATTTTTGTATTTTTATGAAAAAATTCGTATTTTTATCATTCCTTTAACAATAATGGGGTCCATAAGTATGATCTTTGCGCCAAGGGCTTTTGTTAGCTTAAATCCGCCCCTGAACGGAGAATATTATTATCCCAATCACTTGAAAATAAGTCCTCAACTATAATCCTAACCAAGGATTCTGCACAGGTACATTTTACAGTACCTAACAAAAAAACAGAAATCTATTCGAAGAAATCGAAAAATAATGGTGCTTTATTGCATTTTAATTCTCCTAATGATCATTAAACTAATGTAGACGAATAATTAGTCACAACCCACGCGATCAACTATCTCTAAATCAATGAAAACAGTAATACACAAGGCTAAATGATACGGAGAGTAAAATTCACAGTTGCTGGCGATATGGAGAGCTTTACTGATTTATACGGAGAGCTTTACTGAACAAAACATAAAAGTCCTTGTTACATGATAAAACGAATAAACGACAATTTTTTACGAAATCGTAAAATATTATCGATCTTTTCTCACAAGATTATCTTACGAGTAAAACGGAAACATTTTATGGAGCCTTCATTATGCCAACGTCGCATTTGCAAGTGGAATCATGGGGAAAATTCTCACGCAAAGAGCTATTCACGGGATACGATTTACTTATAGGGTAGGAAGAGTAATCGGGAAAATTGTAATCAGCCGGAGACATATATGCAATGTACGAATGAAGGACTTGAAAAACGTGATTCACTCATCCATACTCCAAAGGAATTAAATTTTCCGTCAAAGGAATTACATTTTCCGTCAAAGGAATTACATTTTCCGTCAAAGGAATTAAATTTTCCGTCAAAGCGGGATTTCTGATAGTGAAGCTACAAAATTATAACACTTAAATGAGAGAATGAAAGTTCGTGAACAATAATTAAAAGTTACCGGGAAAGTTTATTAATTTCATAAATTGAATACAAAGGAGAAATCTGGAAAACGAACCCTTGCCCGCATAAACGACTAAATTTTGCTAATTAAAAAAGTTACTTTCGTGAAATTATTCCCTCATTTAAAATTCAATTAACTTAAATTAATTAATTTGCTTAATTTGTTTAACGAGGCAGATTCCGGTATCCTCCTTTACCCCTTAATCTTATGTGACCAGTCCCGCTAAGTACAGTACTGCCATCTTTGTGAAGTTCTAACGTAAGTGCAGTTAATAGAGTGCGCAGGATTACTCGTTCCTTGAAAAATGAGTCTGTTTATTCCGAGAAATAAGAAGCTTTGAAAGCTACTTAAATAACGGCGCTGAACGACGTCTGAGTTACTCGGATTTCCACGCTCTTCGCGAGCTGTCTGTCTGATTTCAACAAAATTGGTTTAAAGTTTTTTTTATCAATACGAACTCTAATTCGCTGCAGTTATTAAACTTGAATGTATTTCAATCATAATTTGAAAGCGCGATTAACATAAAAATAGTATACACTCGATGTGAAGGTTTCAACGATTCGCTGCAATTCCTAAATCATGAGCGTTTTACCAAAATCCGAGCCAGATGCTTTCCCCTAACCCGCGATCTTTAATGAAAAAAGTTAACTTAACAGTGCTTAATAGAAAACCAAGGATAAGACCCCGAGTCAGGAGCCACGAACAAACGTTTTCCGGCAGGAAATAAATTTTATTCGTCGTAGTCAATCAGGAACGTTTTGCGTTTTCCTCTGAGCATTTTATTTATAGATAAAATTACCATCCACGCTATCTTATCCGTCTAAATTAGATTTCCTGTATGGCCTCCGGATATCGATATGGGGCCTAGATATCGAAGCACTTCTATTTCTAGATTACTACTAGATAAATTACTACTACTAGATTTCCCGTAAAAACTGAAACATGAGAAATGTACTGATCCAGTAAAGGGATCCTTCAATGATTGAAATTCTCTGTATTAATGACACGCAAAGGATGGAAACGTGGTTACTTCCAATGTGAAGAGGCAAATTTTCTTTTCATAATCATTTGAATCATGAAACTGCTTCGGAAACTAACAAAGAGTTTTCTTGACTTAAGAGAGAAACACACACACAAGAAGGATCCATTCATTGGGAATGCATTAGCACTTAAAAGATCGTTTGAAAAATATTGGCATAATTAATATGGATAGCCGTCATAAATCAGTCGGCATGCCTAAAAGACGAGAGAGAATATCAATATTTATGACACCGAGTTCAAGCTTAAAAGATCTCTTTTGATAGATTCGATAGGAAAAATTGTAAGCAGCCATAGAAGAAAATCCAGACAAAAAATAACGATTTTTCCTCGAGTTTATCCGAATTCATCCTCATCGTCTGCTCGAATATATTTGAGAGAAAAACGAATACAAGAATTTTTAGTTTCATTATTAACTAGTGGGACGTCTACCAATGGCGCTCAAAAAATTTTAAATTGTTTAAATTGATTACATAACCTATTTTCAAAATATTTCTAAATACAGATGTGTCGAAGAACTCGATTCTCATCCAGGTTTTAACGTGACACATAGATTCTCATTTTCTCTCCATAGAGAGGATTTATTACGTTGGAAGTAAATGCTACATTGAAGAAAAAACATTTTTAAAGAAAATCGGACTAGGAAAAAGGTTTAGCTGACTTGGCACGATAAGGCGTGCACCTAGGAAAATACCCAAGGAGAAACGGACATGAAAAAAGTCTGACGGAACCGGGACTCCATCCCAGATCTCCCAATTGCCGGTTGGTTGCTCTATTCATTGAGCTATTGAGTTGGTTGCTAAATCCACTACTTTGTATGGTCGGTGCCTCTATGAGGCCGTGGCTGTGAACAATGCCGCTTAGTCGGACAAACTCACGCGCCCTATACCTACCAAGTCTCCCAAACGACACGGAGAAATATTCTGGTGGGATAGCTCAATGGATAGAGCAACACAACCGGCAGTTTGGAGACCCGGGTTCAAGTCCCGTTTCCATCAGACTTATTTCATGTCCGTTTCTCCTTTGGAAAATCGGACTGTTAGAAGATAAGAAATTCCTTTCCTATTCATTTGCATAAATAATATCATTGTATGTCAGTCGAAATGACACTTATCTTTAAATAGATATTCATGGAGCAAAGGATTTATAGCTCGTCAATGCTATTTTAGCTAAGTCATGAAATTTAACACTCCTTTCTTCTCCAAAGTAAAGTTAGGCAAGCGCCCTAAAAAAACTGGCAAGTCACAGGAAAAGTATTACGCTAATTTCTTTGAATAGACTTTTCCTAAATATTTTAATCAATTAATAGAGTCTTGAGACCCGCTCATCCCTAACCCAATGACTTTGTCAAGAGAGAAGCCATACCTGCCAAACATACTATTCTTTATATTAAAATTTTTCTGCGGTGATCTATTAGATTACAGGTTCTTCGCCTCTGACGCTTTGAATCAACCCGTAAATAATCAGTGAAATTTCCAGTCATTCTCAACGAAAAATGTCGAGCATTTTGCGGTGAAAATCTTTTCACACAGCATGCCCTTTGTTTAACCGTATTACATATCGTAAATAGAAATATACGCTCATTTCCAAGGAGATGCAAATTTCAGTATTAATTCATGTCTTTAAGTGAACATTTCCAAGCTTAAAATCAATCCCCTTTCAATTATATATTTCAATATGCAACCCATCTTATACGTCTAATTGAGAACAAAATGATAAATCTGCACCAAATACTGAGTATTGCAATTTTTCATTTAATTCTACGTTTAAAAGCTGGTCACCAGTAAATGCCAGCCACCTAAAATCTTTGTCTGATGCACTTTCATTCGCATCGTATCGACCCCTACATCATATATTTTTCACGGAGCGAATTCATTGCGTAAATACGCCTTGTTTGTCCCCTCAGCCGCAGAAAAAATAAGGAATTGGGGGCGATGAACCGGAGACCGCCCTTCACTACACTTCTCCTTTAAAACGGCGCCGGCGACGACGACGCAAGGTTCCGACGCCGTCGTTTATCCGCAGCTGGCTCGCAAAAATGCAAAAGCGACCCTTAAGAGGGCGAACTACGCAAAGCGGGGAGAATAAAAAAACAGTGCACTGTGGGTCGATATATTTTCAACAAGTAGGCGTCGAACCCGAGATGAATTACGTTCCATTCTCCCTCCGAGATCAGGAGCGACCACCACGCCACGGTGGAGGGAGGCTGACACTCTTAAAGGAACCGCCGCTTCGCGAGTTGTAAGGGGGCGTGGGTGGCGAGAGGGGTTTCAGAAGGGGCGGAAGGGGGACCTTTAAAGGGGCAAGGGGTCGGATGGTCGAGGACGGCCTCCTCACAATAACTCAACTCCGTAGCAGAATTACGCCACGTGACCTTCGTACCGCAAAGTCAAACGAGATGCAAGCGAATTACATACGCAATTCGATACCGAAGGCAGGGGACGGGAGAGAAGAGTGGGAATGTGTTGTCACTCAATCTACTCGAAGAATGCGAAGACGTGCGGAAGGGCGACCCTCGCGCGGTCGGAGTTGAAACTAAGGGGTTATCGGGGTGGAACAGCTTTCTTTGCCCTGAGGAGAACGTTCTTCATTTTTTTATGTATCGAGACAAAAAGCCGGGATAAAATATTCAGCGAAACGATTCAGAGGCAACCTGATAAGAAGCTGAAGACTTGCAATAAATAATCTTCTGACGCTAAAAATGTCACTACTGCCCGATTAAAGGCGATAACGTCCTTCATTTCGACAACGTTTTGAACGTTAAAGAATTTGATGACGCAAAAGAAAACAATAAACAGATTTGTGACGGGCAGTAAACAAGTCCTGCCACCAACGAAGTTACTTAAATTTGAGAGATAACGAGTTTAATGCTTATTTGAAAAGATATTCAATCGAATAAAATATTCGAATGAAGCAGACGCTGCATAAATTGCCCAATGAAATCAACGACATAGTTGAACTGACAATGAGTTATGCCCGAGGTAAAATGCTACCATTCTTACAAAAGGTAATGAGACATGTTTGATGATACACTACACGATTCCGCGCTAGTATAATCGGAACTGTTTACGAATAAATCATAAAAATCTTTGATCGTGATTGTTTAATACCGTCGATATGTCTGTTAAAATCCAACTGAAGAAGATTCTCTGACGTAAATCGTGCATCATTCCATACGTAACGTTTTTTTAGCTTTGTGTCATTTCTACTACATGTGAGTGTTGCTTATACTACATTTCTCCATTCTCAGAGTTAGACATTTCAGAAGTATTTTCTTATGAACATAACCAATAACTGAGAGCTTGAGCTGTGCGCCACAAAGATAGTTTTCCGGCAGATAACATTAACCATTCAAAATTGCTCATAATCGATCCTGTGGGACCCGTATTCACAGAGCTGCAATTGATAAGAGCTCGAAATGAATACAATCCTACACCCTAATATGAATTATAATTTGTAGACGTTAAGTTTTCGACGTCTTTTCAAACTTATGATTGCCAGCCTATTCATCAATTATGGGACTATTTAAATATAGTTCACCCAGCTGCACAAAATAAATCGTGCTAAACATAAAAAAATGAAATATTTTCACACTGATAGTAACCAATTAGCCAAGAAACTATTTGAATGCAATGGAGTGGACAGAACAATAAATTTAGCTTGAAACTTAGCTTAGGTTCAGTAAAATCAGTAAAATATTTCATTTTATTTTCTCAAAGCGAAATTTCAGAAAAATTAAGTTAATCCGTCGTTACGAATCAAATCTATTTTTAATGTATGAAGAAGAAAATAGAACAGGAAACCAAGTAGTTACATTTCAGTAATTTTACTGTTTCGGAGTAAGTTAGCCAAAATTAAAATATATTTTTACCATAAATTAGCCAACGTGATGAGTTCCCACAGCTAAGCGTGACCGGTTACAATTCTTTAGCCCAACCGTGGCCAAGAATGATTTAAATTGTTGCATCCTCTATTAAGAATCAATCTCCCCATTTTCAACAATAGCGATTCTATCTGTGGCACGATTGTTGTCACGATTGTTAATCAAGGGCACATCAGTTTCAACAATCACTTGTTTATTCGTATCTCTAGAGGAACGTTATATCAATACGTAAATATAAATTATTTCGTCGAATGAGAAAATTATTTCTTCTTTCTTTAACGAGAAAGTATTTCTCAAACATCCATTATAGTTTAAGGCGTTCGTAACTGGTGAATGCGGTCCCGGGATAGATTCCCGGTAGGGGTCCATATGTACATACACTTGTACGAAGCACTTCGATAAAAACAACGCATTTGTTAATTCCCATAATTGATCACCGACCCTCTGAAGCGGTTGTCACAATTGCCAACCCTCTGAAACCGGCCCTAACGGTGCGAAATAATGCTTCCATTCAGATTCGGCGATAATGAGAGAAATATAAGCTTCCATTCAGATACTCGACATGCTTCAAATAACTTGGCTAATCATGCTGCTTTATAACGTAAAGTTCATCACATTATTCGCTACATATTTCGAATACGGGATAAGGAAACAAATGGACCTCATTCCTCAGCATCAATCCCATGGAAGCGACCGTTTACGCAGCAAGCAAAACATCGGCGTTCATAAAAAAGCAGGAATCCGCAGAAACCGCAAACCGCTGCGTATGAGTACCTCCCTAACGAAGGGATCATGGACGTGCCCCGTCGAATCGAATTCCATCCACACAATCCCCTAATCGCGTCCACCGGTCACTCCCTCCACACGCCCTCCACCCGCTCCTTCGCCTGCGCCGGATTTAGAATACCCAGAGCGGAGCCAGAATTAATCTCAACTCTCTCACACACTCACCCTGCGCCTCACACCCCTGGATTCCACGCGTGTTGCGGACCCATCCACACCAAACTATGGCGCCCTACCCCCGCTATCCACTGCCCTGTGAACCATATTTCCCTTACATAACGCCCACTTCCCACAAAAATTCCAGAACTTCCGCGTGTGACACAAAATATTAGCGTTATTCCAAGGATGATGGATTCGCAAAATATCAAGGCACGGAAATTGAGTAATGAGCGCTTTTTACAAGTTTCGCTTCCCACGTCGTATCGTAAGCAGGAGCTATCAAAAAGTCCAAGTTTGGAGGTATAACTTTTCATTAGCTTCGAAGTAAAGCTGCAGTGTATGGGACCACGCTGTCGAGCGTTACACTCTTGAAGTATTTCCATAGTAATTCGTTGAAAATTGTTAAGATGAGTCGGTAAAGTTTAAAAAATCCTCGTTTTTTTACGGAAAGAAAAAAGTTTTTCGATAAAAACTAAAGGTATTTGTTGGATGAATTTAGAGAAAATACATTTTCAACTGTGACTGTGGAGTTATAGTGAACTGTGGAGTCAAAACCGATTTTGTATGCAGACGGATACAATTTTAGACTGTATACATAGAGCGCCTCAAAACAGATGTGAGAAATAGCAACAGGAGAATAACCCAGGTCTTCTACTTTCCGGATTGGTGTTCTACCAGCTTAAATACCATGTCGCTTCTCTCCTACACTGTTAAGTGTAAACTTAAGGGCATCAATGAAAGACAATTTAATTTGTGCTATTCTTTTACTCGGAGCGAACTCTCAATAGATTTGTCAATGCCATTATGTACGCATTACTGTTTTTTAAATAGATATATTTCGTGTAGTATTCAGATTGTTTGCTTAAATAAATATATTTTATAAACCAATTTTTTGGAAGTTGAGTATGAGTCAGAGTGGCATACATATATATGGCATATCATATACGACCCGACTCGTAGTCTTGGTTGTAGCTATGCTTCCCTAGCTACAATGATCAATAGGATATCGTCATCAAATTCTAAAGGCAATGCCTTTTCGCAGTAGCCACATCTCTCTTCCTACTGCTGCATCCGTCAGGATAGCATATGACGTCAAGTCCATCTCATTCTCCATGTTCTTAAAGATCTGGGACCTTCCCTTTTCTGTCTTTCCTAAAACTTTTCCTTCAAATATGTTTGTTAGGTACTGATTACGCCGCAGTACACGTTCAACTAGTTTAGCCTTCCTTTTTCCTATTGCTTTTAACATTGATCAATTTTCTTTCACTTCCTCTAAAACGTTCTCATTGCTTTTCCTTTCTACCCAGATTATTTTCTCCAAATCTATATTTCCATCCCAATCAAGCTTCTTTCTTTTCCTCTTCCATATCTGACACCCGTACAACAGCACATTCTAAACAAATGTTCTGACGAACTTTTCCCTGATCTCTATCCTTATATAGTTATTAATTAATAGATTATTCTAGTTTGACCAGCTTGTTTTTCAAAGGCTATTCTTCTCTTGACCTCGGTCTGACATATATTTTCGTTGTTAATAAAGTCTTTAAAGTAGCAAAAATAATACCAATAAAATACAGCGAGAAAAATCTTGGAAATAGAAAATAGGCCTAATTTATTTTATGTACGTAGATATATTTCCTATTGTATC
This sequence comes from Ladona fulva, assembly GCA_000376725.2. Classification (NCBI taxonomy): domain Eukaryota; kingdom Metazoa; phylum Arthropoda; class Insecta; order Odonata; family Libellulidae; genus Ladona; species Ladona fulva. The sequence continues at coordinate 213,902 of KZ308777.1, forward strand.
CGGTTAGACCTAATTTCCTCAGAAATTCCATTTTTTGCGTTTGGCATGAGAAAGTAACAGATTAGGTAAGTAGACTGACTTCTGTTATGGATCGGTACTCTACCAAATGGGGTAAGAATAGAGCTTGTAGACGACTTTCTTTCTCATAACTTGATCAGTTAAAACACAAGAGCTTCAAACCCTAGTCTACAGCCCCTACCCCGAGTGGTTGGATCGTGAATGTCTGATTTCGCTGACGCCTATAACACGGCTGAAAATACGCCAGATCTTTTGACCTCTTTATTCGTCTCCGGGAATCGTCACGTAAAAGTGAGGGGATTCATTCCGTATGCGAGAAGGGTGTGGATATGGGAAAAGAAGATTCCTTGAGAAAAATCTCCGAGCTCTTCTTCACCGGAGACACAAAGAGCGCAGTGTGGATTCGTCGGTGAGATGTTATCTCAAAAAGAAGGAAGGAAGCAGCGGAAATGAAAGGGAATGTAAATTAAAATTGCGGTCGCGAGCTGCGGAGAAGATTTAAGGGGAAGGTATCGAAGCTGCGGCGAAGCGTTTGGAGAAGGAATTCCGACCACGAGTGTAGCCATTTGATCGGCATCCGAGGCGATATGGGGCAGTGGACTATACCAAGAGGTTTATTAACCTCGAAGTAAGATGCTTCCTTTAACTCTGCCAGGTACTAGAGAGTAACGAGATCAGGGAACTATGCGGAACTGGCCAAGTCATTGCCAGAGAGAGATATCTTTCACCCAAAGACGCATTTGCTTTATTTGATTAAACATAATCTTTTACTGTTCCAATGTGTTAATACTTTAACTAAGTTCAAGGAGCGATCAAAGTCTTAGATTGCGTAATATTTTGATACGTAATAAGTATCCAAGGAATGGAGAACGGTTAGAGTTACGATGCAGAAGTAAATGTAGAATATGAAGAAGGAATTATTGATTACTATATTGTAGGGTGTTACAATAAGAGTGCAAGATTTGAACTGTGCGCCATTTTGAATGTTATGATTCGATAGGTCGATGATTGGGACAGGTCGACAGGAGTTAGTAAACGTGGAGCGCTACACGAGACAACAACGCGTCCTTACTGTTAAACATCACTGTCAAAATGGTGAAAGTTTAAAGTTTTAATGTAAATTCAAATCTTGCGCTCTTTTGTAACACCCCCGAATCCAAAAGTGAGATAAATCCTGCCTTAACGGATTACGGAGAATGTAGCGAATGAATTGGTGGATACATTGTAGGAGATCCGAGCGGATTCTACGAATATCTCAGTATATACTGTTTCCAGTGACAGAGAACTAGGAAATTCTTAGTTATTTCTTACACAAGAAAATCTTATTTTAATCAAGAAATTTTTTCTCTTCACTACTTATAGAACTTCATACTTTTAGTCTTAATCTTGCCCAAATAAAGACGATTTGTGTTATTATTATTGTTGTTGTTGTTATCGTTATTATTATTAATTCTTCGTTGTATCCATTCAGTGTGAGCATTAGCACTTCAGGGACAAGGGGTATTAACTACAGCAAAATCATGAACGTATACCTTCTTTTCATAAATTTTTTTAGCTCAATTCATACAGAATGCACCACAGCCATGACGTCGCAAGAAAATTACAAAGAACTGCGCTGAAAATGAGAGTACTTTAAAGATTAAAACAAAAGGGTGATTTCAGAAATGGCTAAATCATTCGTATCGAATCATTTTCAAAAGAGACTCAGAAAAAAGTTCGCAAGACAACTAATTATCTCTTTTCCAAAGAATAGACGCTAAAAACATAAATGTACATTAATTAAATAGAGAAAACTATCAAAATCATAGATGATTATAAATTATGTAATAAAAATATAACTGAGCAAAAAGATAATATACGATAATAAAAAGATAATATACCTAATAGGCCATAAAAATATATCTTCCGGTTATCCATTTGTGGTAGGACCACTGCTTTCATGTTGGCATCTTATTTGGAAAGGAATAATCACAAATTTTCATTCAGTAAACATAAAAAATATAATTTCACGACACTCGAAATTAAACTTTTATTATACTAAAAAAAGAAAGCAAAATATACGAAAAGTTTTATACTTGATCCTTCTTAAATGACAGTTCCTTACAGCAATATGAATATGACGGCGAAAACGAAACCGATTCTTAAGTTGCCACACGATTTTGGCTGCTTGAAATGCTGGCAGAGGAAGAGCGTCTGGAGGCGAGTTTGCTTCTTCATAACGTCTAAACGGTCTAAATATAAACATCTCTTCCTCTCCGCAAGTACGCACCTAAGTAAACCGTCAGCAGTAAGTTTTCATCAGATGAACATGATGGCTGACATTTTGAACGTGTGACTACGTTCAAAAACAGTCCTTGACGCTTAGCCGGATATATTTTACAGGGGTAGAAGACAGAACAGCTCATGGCGTTCCGTGCAAAAACAATCAAAGAAAAAATTCGGCGATCACTCAGCCAATGCTTGGAAAATGACGAAGCTTTCCGTCATGGGCGGAAGACAAATTTCCACTCAAAAGACACGAATCGTTGCTAATCATTTCCTCACTCAGTGCTCAGCTTGAGTTGCAGTCAAGGTCTTTAGCTAACTTTAAATATCACATTCTCCTACTCTATTTCCGTTCCAAAATAAATAAAAAATACGTTCCACAGTAAAGTTTTCTTCGAGAATGGATTTTTTTAAACAGCTGTAAGGTCTATACCATCTATTTCATTTCTCATTTACACTTTTAATGAGAACATGAAATGCAGAGATAACTACCGATACCTGCTATCTTCTCCACATAATTTTCAATGCGTACCATTTAAAATATCAAACTTAAATCCTTAATGCAAGCAATTTTGTGAACCTTAATACATACTGTTTACCTTAATCAATGAAACTGCTATGAGCTTCCTAAAATTTTAAGCTACCATAGATACATTTTTCTATCTACTCTCAGTTTAACTAACACAGCGAATTAGAACAAAGATTTACAAACCAAGGGCGGATATACGCTATCAGAGGTCCTGGGCGTAAAGATCAGATATAGACCCCCACTAGGAATTAAGAGAAAAAAATTCGATTTTTTCGTAAAATAAACTAATACACATGCCATGGAAACATCAGTCGCTACAATATAGAAAAAATAAGGAAATAAGTTTTGAATTATAATACATAGTAATCCAATAAATTACAATGAATGACAGACTTTTTTCCGCTATATACTGACGTAAGAAATGTAATACGTATATTCTATAAACGAATGATTTAGACTCACTCGACAATTACAGCATTCTATGCGCCTAATTTTAAATAGGGCCCTGTTTCAAACGTATTCCCTATTGGGGCCCAGCGAATTACACCAGGAGGAGCAAAAAGACAAGTAATCATCTTCTGGGACTCTTAATAATAAACTAAAAAATATTTGACTAAAATAATATTTGACGATATCTAAGAATAAATAGTTTTAAACAGCAACTATTGAGCGGGATGAAATATGCTTTGAGTATTTCAAAAGATGAAGAGGGGAACGACCTATCCAGTAATCAAAGCCACTGATTTAATAATAATAATAATAACATTTATTCCTTTACATATTTCAAAAACACAAAAACATTACTTTAACAAACAAAACACATTACTTTTAAAGGAATATAGGTACCCCATTAGTGAAAAATCACCAGCTTAGGGGTTACCGACTCTTCAGGAAATTGATAAAAAATATAATAGAAAAATAATTAGGAAAATGAAAGAAACTTAAGATCAAACTGTACAGAAATAGTATACATATAATATAAAACATTGAACATTTCGAAGAATGTCTTCCACAATAAATCATCTACAAGTTCATTAATTTTCTCATTATCTTAATAAGCTTCGCGAGGTCCTTTGGAGATTCTATAGACGTTTCTGTCGTCTATGACAGGCTTCGATGGTCCCACTCCCAACCTAGCATTATTGAAAAAGCCTCATCTTCTAATAGTCGTTAAAGATCCCTTTATACTTTCATTTTCACAGAGAACTCAAAAAAAATGCTTTCAGAAGATGGCTACCGATAAAGTTTTCAAAAGGCGCGTTTTCATTTTCGCCGTAGGGACGACAGAGAGCACTGTCTACGGCAGAGGAAAAAATGGATTACGAAAACAAAAAGAAGAATATAAAAGCGAAAATAGAAAAGCGGGGATTGCTGGCTCGCGGGGAAACGAGGTAGTGCGTCTTGGGCGCCGAAAGGCGACTAGAGGAGGCAAACCGCCGTCGAAAACTTCTGTTTCTAGAAGAATCGCACTCTCTCCGGGACTATGTTACAAAATAACGAGTCTCCTTCTCTCCTCGGGACTGAAGAATTGGGAAATCTGTTTTGATACCGGTCGTAAAGATAACCGTGACAGCGAAGACGAATTACGGAAAGATAAAGGGAGGTTATGTTAACAACCACGCTTCCTTTATGCCCGCGGAGGGTCTTACGCTCGCTTTTCATTCACGTAACTGACTGTTTAAAGAGACTTTGATAGAAAAGAGCGCTGAAATTTACCTCCGGAAGAACACGAAGAAACATCGATCGTCTGGCACAGCGTAATCAGCAAAATAGAACGCTTTCCTCTTGTCTTTCGCGAACTGATATTTCTCGCACGTATGACAGACAGAGGAATCCTTACAATTTCGTTTTGCTCTACGCGGTTATTAGCACCTTCGCAACGCGGAGAATCAGTAAAAAACAGAGCGATGCACTGCGTCGAGCCTAACTGGAGGCTTCCCTTGTCACCCGACTACTTTCGGACATCACTTATTTAATTTCTCATCTAAAACTAATCCCATTCTTTGGACTTGTAAGTAAAACCTTCCTTTTTATCTCAAAATAATTACTGTTTCATTAGATATATGCTCACGAATGCTTCAAAATATAGCAAAAGCTCACAACAAAAGTATCAATTGCGGAAAAATCTGCGATCCGATCTAAAATTAGTTGTAAGTTGAATTTATTTTTAGTAATTTCTTATATCTATGACTCAGAGGTTAGGTGTAAGAGAGGCCCATTGGGCCTAACCTCGCCGTAAGGGTGAAATAAATAAATAAAT
>KZ308777.1:224060-241607 GCA_000376725.2 Ladona fulva
ATCTGTAGAGTTTTATATCGTTATTTTGTTGAACTAATGTTGGACTGTCTTGGTCTAACTTTCCAGAATCAAACGTATGGAAATAATAAATGTAATTTTACGTGTTCTTTTCTTTGCAACCCATGTCATTTATGTTCCTTATTTTATTTTCAGGTGAGTACGGTCGTAATTTAAGGGGAGTTGCCGCTATATAGTTAATAGTTCATTCCAAGGTGAGTTTATTTATTTTATTCGAATGGTACGTACATCACTTTATAAACACCTCTTGAGTAAAGAGCATGAATGATGAAAGTTGTCATAGTCATTATTATTTTCGATAATATGTGTGTTGTTTTTTCCCTTCTTAAGATTTACGAAATAGCCCGTTTTGTTGCAATTTTCTCTCATTTGCTCTTTAAACAATTTCGAGGATCGATGATAAAAATATTTAAGTAAGTTTCCAAAGGGAAACGGGCATGAAAACATCCGACCGTTAGGCTACCACCAGTAGAAAAATTTTCACGTTGAGCATAATTTAATTTTAATGACATAAATTTCTCGATTCCGCTCAGTTACAATCAATAGATGTCTGTTTAGTGCAAACTTCTCTTAAAAAAATGCTGCTTTTTGGTAATAATACACACCCTCCAATGTACAGTATTTCGCCTTTCACTGTTCATACAGCACAGTTTAATATCTTATATTACATTGGAATAAATGTTAAGAAGTTTATTCTGAAAATCTTTACACATAAAGGTAGTTAATTATACTTTCGTTGGATACCGGTAGTTTAAATTTGTGCTACACCCCTCGGTCAGGCGTGTTTAAATGATTGGAGTTGTAAAGTTTATATTGCCGTCATACTTTTCATGTGTTTATTTCTTTAAACCAAAATTTAAATATACAAATAAAAGATACGGTATTATTTCATCTTTATGTCCTACTTTCTGATAATTTTTTTCTACCTAATGGTTTGCAGAAAATTTGAAACGCATTACGTTAGTAACAGTTACAAAAATACCTTCTTCAGCTCAGTTCGACATTTCAGGAATGAGTTAACTGTTTTATGGAAGTATTTTTGCCTTACTTTTATAACTCAAGAAGCCCTTGGTTAACACAAAGACCATCTTTCGCAGATTAGGCCCGTAATTTAGATGTAACCAGCAGAAAAAAATTTCTGCTTCTAAATCCATGCATGTGAACCATGCGTTTCTCATTGCTTGTATAGATGAATGTGGAATAAAACCGCGTTTCGACTGAAATTTTTGGTCCCTTTGTATCGGCTTATTATTTTTTGCCGTGTCCGTCTAATCGCAGACGTGGATGTAGGACGCGTGATCCCCTAATGCCTTATAAGGACCGTTCAATTACGCTCGTCGTACCGTGTTGCCCTCGTCATAATGCCCTGCGTGTTTCGGCGTCGATTGTCCGAATTTAACCGGAGGACGTCCTCATCGCTCTTCACGAAACAGCCTCCGCGATTGTGCCAGAGGCGATATCGTTAGCGAAAACTGTTACTTTCAGGATGGATGGGCGTCATAAATATTTCTTAGGCTGTCAAACTATAACGACGGTTTGCTTAGAGGGCGTCCTGAATGTACCGCTGTTTAGTTTTAAGTCCGACAGTGTTTTCCCTGACCAAACTTTCTACAGGAGCTTCCGTTGTCAAATCCTGTGTTTTCAGTTGGGATTCTTTTCGTCTTTATCCGTCAAGTAATGTTTCTTAGGAAGTTTCCGATATTAATTATTTTCCATTTTCTACTTCGTCGCAAAGATGTGCCGGGGTGATAATTAAATCCATCGTAGAAGTGAACCGCATGGTTTTCAAAATTGCGGTGTATTAATTACACGCGTACCTTATGTCAGTGGCTCCGCTAAACTTTTAAGATAAGAAGGTATGTGGAACTTTTTGGTGTTGTGAAGCTTTGGCGAGTAGCAAATGTCGCAACTTCATTAGCAGCAAATCGTTGTTATATAATCTACTAGTTGAAGTGCCCGTTGAGTCTCAACGGGGAGGATAGAAGTCGGATTAAATGTAGTATACTTATTTGTACATAAGAGAAAAAAATCTCGCATCTTAGTTTAGTCCAATGGACAGGTTATCGAAAGCAAAAATTATCTAATCAAAGTTGGAAGCCGAAATCTATTATCAACAATAAGAATGTGAATCTTTATGGAATCTTTATAGAATCATATGAAACTTGTCTAAAGTTAATGTGCAAGTTTGGAAGATTTTCAACTTCTAGTTCTAATCGTAAAATTAATCGTAAAATATGCCAAAAGACCGAATTGATAAATAAAAAGTCACTTATTTATCTCCATTAGTTCATTACGGTGCAACGTATGTTTGTTGCCCCTGCGATGCATCACTACAAATTGTTCGTGACTGTAATAGTTAAAATAGCTGAATAATTTCCTCCTCTTCATATCGTCAATTGCTTCTAAATGAGCCTAAATACACATGCATTCTTAAAATGGGAAAATGCATGAGCTCGGAATCAACAATCGCATTGGTCGTCAGGGGGATTGGTTGTTTACATCCTCAAAATTTCACAAAATATTCGTATATTTTATCTAAATTCTTCTTCTTCGATCGAAAGCGATATTCCACGATAATAATAAGAATATGTATTCAATTTCCCCTCTTTTGGCACTTATCTCGATCTTATGCGACTATTCCTTTCATTTTAATTTTGCAAAAGAAATAAAGTCCGTAACCGATAAAATCGAATTTTACATGTATTTCTTATGGAAACCTACCTGAAAAATCTTGGTTCAAACCCAGCATAATTATTGAATATAAAGGTGACAGTACTTCCTTCCGGATCTCAGAGAACACGCATGCAAAGTTTGACGCAAATTGGACAAACGGTGAGGACTCCAATATCAGACAAACACACAAATCCACAGAATTTCTGCTTTATATATATATAGATCTGAATTCTATTACATTTACACTGCGCACGGTTGGTCAATCTATCAATTAAAAGTAAATTTTTTAGACTGACAATGAATTACTTTCTTTAGTTAGATTAAAATTATTATCATTTATAATTATTATTATAACCTTATTGCGAAATTAGGCCAAAATGGCCTCTCTTTCACCTAACCTCTGGAGATATCACGCGATAATAATATTGCGCTAATAGCCAAAAACAGTTGACTACAATTAACTTACATCTAGAAAAATTTACCATTACATCCATAGAAACCGAAAAACATAATTACAAGGCAATTGGTACAGATCGTAGATAAAAATTAATAGGAAGAAAACTAATATGTGCAACTAGATATAGATGCATGCAAAATCACAAAGATTATGGATCATTAAAATGAGGATTTTATTTTCTAGTGAAGAGAAAACTCTATATCTGTTAGAGAAACCTTCGAAGGAATCTAAAAAAAATTATGTCACTTATTATTACATGCCCTAATTGATGTTCCTGATCGTGGAGGAAATTACTTGGAAGCTACGTAAACTTTTCATCCTTCCGATGAATTTTTGCTCACACTTTTTAGAGAGAAATGGCACAGAATTTACTGCCCTGGCCCTTTGCAAAACGACTTGAGGATTTGAGCTAGTGACCTGAAGACATTATATTGGAGACGTCCCGAAAAACGAGTTGGCAAACGCAATTGGGAGGATTCCTACACATTGGCTTCGCAAAAACAACAGTAACTCACTTGCTGCGTCATGACATCCGCAAAATATGTTTCGCCGCCTTTATGAGAGTAATCGTTTACAACCGTTAATTATTTACATCAATGCTGTATTTATGGAGGGTAAATATGGAGAGCATATGAGAATGGTGGGAAAGTCTTCATCTTCCGTGCAAAGCCGACGTCTATACAAGATTTTCAACAGACTTCTGTGCAATTTAAACTTGAAAATAATCTCCTAACGAGAATACACTTTAATTTATTCACAGAAATGCTCATAATTTAACTTTTAATTTGGCTTATTCTCAAACTCAAGGTAGTTGAAGAACGAAGAATATTAACGAATGAAGGATGTAACTTTGAGCATTCGTGAAGATGAAATGATAATTCTGATATAAATAACTTGCGGTAACATTTATAACAAATTTCGACAACACGGAACAACAAAATTTTGACACAAAAAATATTCTCATATCTTGGAAGTTAAAGAAACGGATGGAAACGATAAGAAGCGGATGATTACCTCCCACTTTCTAGAGTATTTGATGTTTTTAGATAAAGACAAAAGAGTGAATGAGGAATTTTGTAGGTGAGAACTTAATCTTTGCCGAAAGAATTGACACGATCTGCAAAATCTTAAACAAGGCACATTAGACGTTTATACAGTAACCTGAGAATTCTTAAAAGTATCAACGATTGAAATCACGCGCTTCATATGATTGCATTCCTTTACAGCCGTAAGAAAGAAAGCCGTACGTACGAAAAGATAAAGTTAGTGTGGCTAGGCTATATCTATCAATACCATCTACGATAAAAGCCAAAATAATGTTAATTTCCGCAACTATTTCTTCATTAACAACCGGTTTCGATTAATTTTCATCCTCATTCTTCTAATAAAAAGTAGATGATGGAACAATTATTAGGAACTCCTTCAATTCTCTCAAAGAATTTAGAAGAAAAACCTGGAATTATACATCATCGGGCAATATGCAAATATAAAAGCATTTTAATGCGACATATAAATCTCAAATAAAGCTAAATGTTACATTTTGAATGACAAATTTCAGTTCAGACAAAAATCAGTCTCTAAGACCACGCTTCTACTAAGTTAAAGGCGATCGATTAATATGAAAATTTTCGCGCATTCGAGAGCATGTATGGCGCCAAAAATCCTTTCGATATAAATAATAAAGTTTTATTGCCGGGAATGATTCCCAAAAAGGAACGGGCCAACAAGAGGGCAAGCCAAGAACCATGTAAATATGCTAGGATGCCCATACGGGTGAATTATGGAGGATGTCAGCTGCTAAGGGTCAACCGAAAAAGAATAATATGACCCGCAGAGAACTCAGGATCAATGGATTCTCTTAATTAATTAAGAAAAATTCCCTTCTGGAAAAAATGTCAAACTGAATTGAAATTAAAGCTTCACTGTAATAAACTCTGCAATAGAGAGAGCAGCCTTATCTAGACTGCGATAGCAACGAGCTAACCAAGAGAAAGTGATGGACTAAAATCAGAATTAAAATCTCCCCATTTAACAGGATTTATGCATTCGAATTTCTTGACAAATGTTTCCTTTCATTACTCTGCTCTAGATTTAGTCAATTTATTATGCAGGAAAAGAAAATCTGAAAGTGAATGGTGGCAATATATTTATCCTTACTGATAGGGAACGCTGGCCAATTTTATATAATAATGGTTTATGAATTATTTTTGTCTCGTAAATTATACATCAACCTTGATTATAAAAATTCGATTAATGATGAACGTACATTTCGCCGCAATAATCAATCTTTATTATCGGCATTGTTAAAAATGCTCCGACAGCTAAGGTCATTTCGCACATATGGGCCCCACCTAGATTCGAACCCAGGACATCTTTCAGCAAAAGCGAACACGCTACCCACTTGGACATCCGGAGTGAAATCTTTATTGCATCTACAATAATATGAATAACGAAGCCTATCACGCGATTTTCTCCATAATTTATTGAATATTATGAAACAAAATTTGACTGAAAGCACAAAATAAAAAAAACACGTATGCGACCAGTTGCGAAACCCTTTTCGAGGTCGCACATGTGTTTTTTTATTTCGTGGAATTAATCAAAATTTGTTTCATGATCCTTGATGTAATAGTATGAATCNTGAAAATGTTAGCCCAAATAGTTACTTATGTAACTATCTTTTACTCTCTCAAAGAATTTGAAAGAATAACCTTGAATTGTTCATCACTGGGCAATATGCAAATGGTGGATTTAAGCCATCAGAGGCCCTAGACGAAAAGATCATATTGAGGCCATAAAAAGGAATTAAGAGCTAAAATTCGAATGTTTTCTTAAAATACTCATACATACATCATAGAAATCTCAGTAGCTTTACCACGGCAAGAATAAATCCACTCGTTCTGAGTCACAGTAAATAGTATTTCCATAAATTATAAAGAATGATGGGTAGACTTCACACTATATAATGGCATAAACAATTTGATATACTCTATCAACATATTATGTAGATGAGATGGTCTCGGCCTTGACTTGGTGGTAAATCATTGTAAGCTATGAGAAAGAAACTTTAATATTAACAAACTTTTGAAACTTTGATATATGATGAAACTTTAATATAACAATATTAAAGTTTCTTTCTCATAGCATATTATGTAGAGTTGCTCAACAAATATGAATTTCTTTCTTGAAGAGAAAAACAAAAGCAATATGTTTTACGATACAGAACGTTCATAAACAGCCCCAGTGTACATAGAATATGCTATTTCACTTAGCCTTGATTTCAACTGGCGTAAGCCAAATCCATGAATCTTCAAGAGAACACACCACTGCGGACATATTTGCGACGATTATTCGAAGGAAGGACGAATTCAATTTCGAAAGAAGTATCAGAATATGTTACCTCAACTATCTATGTGGCATCCTCGGACAGGCAGATCAAGCAACATATCACTGCCTTAACTCACCTCATTCTTAAACTGCTGTGACCTTCGTAAAAGCTGTCGATTTTGGACGTAAACCTCGATGGCAGGCCTCACCGGGCGGAATTTGTGTTTCATATAGCCGAGAAGGCAGTCCGATTTGAACCACCGTGAGAAATAACACTCATTGAATGCTATGCAATGGTCACAGATAAGCAACAATCGAAACTGAGCGGTGTCTTACTTGATGACGTAGATCCATCATAAAAATCTTATCTGATTTATCGTCACGATAAGGACAATATCCTCCTTTAATGGCCACTAAATAGCAACATCGGAGAAAAACATTTTCCCCTTATAAATGGGCTTCCTTTCAACTGAGTGAGACAACTTGGAAGATCTAACGTCAATTTGGCAGAAAATGCACTATATCAAGGGAAAATGTAATGGTAATTATAGATCTGGTGATTATAAAGATGAAATCCGTTTTAAGAAACATACTATGAACATAATACATTTACTTCTTTCACAAATTTATCGATAGACTGTAATAATGATTACACATTGATCAATTCGAGAAAAATTTAACTACGAGCTCGATACATAACTTTTATAAGATAAATTTTACCGGAATCATCCGAAACAAAGCATCGTTATCAAGAATTATTCCTCTGGAATCTCACATCAAGACGTAACTGATAATATTAGGTCAAGAGGTTCAAGGTACTTCTTCTGCATTAGATAACAGATAGTACTGGTGTAAGAGCTGTTACGTTCATATATACTACTCCTTGTTGAAAAACATAAACGGAAATAAAGATATAGCAAATATGATTTGAAAATGTAACTATCGTGAGATGATGTATCGCTTCCAATAATTCCCATTCTTTTACCGCTTTCTCATAAACTACAACAGATGAGAAAGAAACTCCCGCGGTAAATCATTTGAGAAAGCTATCAATAATCGAGCAAGTAATAGCGTTTGACAGCTTAGCTTAGACCTAGATAATAGATAGATAGCGACGGGAGAATAGAACATACTGAGATGTTACCTTTTAATGGAGAAACGAAAACCTTCATAGAACAAATTGAGAGAACTAGAGTGGAACCTCGTCGATAAATATTAAGAATCTTTTCGCCTTCTATCAAAAATCATCGGATGTACTGGTATTGTTCCAATGTCGTGGGAAATGGCAAAGGTCACTCCAGTTTCTAAGAAAGGGAGTTCCTTAAAACCAGATGACTATAGCCAATTTCACTCACTTGGATATTTTGTAAATTTATGGAGCATATTATAGCGAGCTCACTATTTCACTGGACGAAATTGTGTGAATAATACATAGAGAAAATAATAAAAGTTATGAATCGCCTCGCTTATATAAGAGGGTGAGAGAGGAAAAGCTACTGCTGCATACCCGAATAACGGTAGATATAAGATATACTGCATCTATTACATGTTAGGTTTAATTGTATATATAATTATTATTTAATTGTAAATATAAAAAACTGGTCAGACAAATATTCTGCATTGATTGGTTTTACAATTAATCATATTTACACATACGTATAGTTTTTCAAGAAATGTAAAACAATCCATTTCCTCAGGAATAAGATGATGTGAATAGACGCACTATCCGACTATTATCCAACTATTTCAGATGCAGGGAAAAAGGTCGAAACCTAAATAAAACAACAGGCGATAATGCAGACAATGGACTTATGGACTCGTAAAAGTAGAAAATGACGGAAAAAGTAGCCATTACAGGATCACGACGATTTGTATCAACTAGAGTACCAAGCTTAACTAGAACATGTCCGATTGAGAGAAGGAAAAAAACTCATCTGCAATCTGAATGTAGGTCATAACTTGCGCGAGGATGAGGAATACAGCATTTGTGAGGGGATTAAACAATACATCCTACGACTCGCATTGAATCGCATATATCTTCATAATTACCTCGTTATCTTTATGGAATGATATCCTTCGCATATACTTGTCATCGATTTCTAAGCAACATAAATTAATGATGGACGTAAACATAATAGAGTTATGATCAGAACACACATTAAATCGAGAAAAAGGACGCAATCAGATAAGGAAAAAAGTGGCGATAACGAGTGTGTGATCAAGTTTTATTGATATTGGACTCTGAATATCTACGGTCTATTGCTTGCAGTTTCTTTTAAAACAGCGGATAGGCATTTCCCAATGATTGAGTGAAAATGTTAGCCCAAATAGTTACTTATGTAACTATCTTTTACTCTCTCAAAGAATTTGAAAGAATAACCTTGAATTGTTCATCACTGGGCAATATGCAAATGTAAAGGCATTTTATAAATAAATAATTTATAAAGAAGCAAGAGGTCTATTGCTCTACATGCAAAGCCAACGCTACTCGAAATATATAGCTGTTAGGGTGTGATAGGATTATTGGTGTTTTTTCATGCCCTGCCACGCGCTATTAGCGGTTTGAGGGGTTTAAATGTTAATGCAAATGCGGTTTTTAGTCTAGACCTCTTAGGAAACTGGAGAATGGTGAGATACTTAAGTAAGTGTTTTACTCCGCATTTCGGAGAGCCAGATTTCGAGATAGAAGCATATTTAAGAGCGAAATTTTCTGTATGAGAAATAAACAGGCATTATTATATTATATCTTATATCCTTATGCTACCAAAGACAAAAAAATTCGAATGATCGAGCACTTATTACATGAAAGATAAGTATTATAAATCATAGGAACCCTGAAAACTCTGAACTCTGAAAAAAGATATCGAAAGCTGAAGGCCATACGATAAGAAGCCTCCCTACATTACGGAGTAAAGTCGTAAAGATTTACCCTTTGTAAAAATTAATATACATTGAATGCTCTCAAAATGCCTCAAACATTTGAACAATATTATTTCAATGGTAGTTTTGAGATAGCATCGACAACTGAGCTCATATTGCGCATGCGAGTCCCCACTGGGAACCGAACCCGGGGACGATTTCACCAAAGGCGGACGCGATACCCACTTGGCTATCCGGTAGTCAGACACATCTTACACACATGTACGATAAGCAGTGAGTTGCAACTCTCTACTGCAAGCCTCAAAAATAAATTTTCCCTTCCGGCCTTTCCTGGACTATTGTGTTCTAAATGTCCAGGAACCCTTTATCACCAAGGAAACTGATTGAAAATAATGAAAGCTTCCCATTCCGAAATATAACAGCCCTTTATTTCCTCTTTTCTCTCGAAACTTCCTCACAAATATCCCCTATACCTCGTTTATCAACCCCGTCCTCCATCAGCTGTTCGAGGGGAGCCATTTCAGAGGACTGAATCTGCGTCGTTAGCAATCCACCGAAGAGGCACCCGCTGACCTCTCTCCGCTTCCTATTCGCCCCGCATGCCCTATAAATGGACACCCGCATACGCCCTCCTCCTCTGGAGACGCAATGAAGGGACACTGGCAATTCACATTGTCCGCAGCGAAATAGGATGGGGACTTGGCACGGCCGTCGCTTCCTGCTTCCACCAAATCTTCGGACGTTGTCCTCAAAGGAGAGGCGGCCCCGCGATGGACCAAGGAAGGAGGCGAAGCGAATGCGTAGTCCTTGAAGCGGCGGTTCTCAAAGCTGACGGGGTCGACGGCGATGACATAAATCAAATTAAGGCACGGGAGGCGAGCCAAATTGAGTGGCAATCAATATTGGAGATCTGAAAAATTACGACTTATCGACAAATTCTCCATCTATTCCTGCCAAGGTGGACGGGAATGGCAGCGAAAATGTACAAGGCCCTGACTATATTTTATGGAAATTCATGTACTCTTAGCTCACGAAAAGAAGCGGTAAAAAAAGAAATTTTTACGGTTGGTATTCTGAGAGAATCGAAACAAATTAACCTCTAAGTTTTCAAGGTAAATTAGGAATATAAATTCAAAATAGAAAAAAATATTTCAACCTGTAACAGCAACAAACTCAATTAAATGTTTTGATCGGCTTGCTCATTTATTTTAAAGAAAAGTACCACAGCCCTATAGGGTTCTGCCAAATTTTACAAGGATTGTAAGGGGTGCACAGTTGGGTATATTATTTAACTCTGTGTTACAATGAGATTCATTGATGATATTCAAAACAAACTTAATTAACGTGCTCTTGTCAGACAGATATTAAAATTAACACTTTTTTTACCGTAGTTTATGTTTTACTTCTCTAACTGAGTTTAAGTTAGTAAGATATGTACTTAAGCTATTGAGCAGTAGTACTTTGAGTTGAAACCTATTTTTTCCATAGTGGTAATATATTTTGGTACAAAGTAATCTGGCTTATTAGTCTTTGTCATGACATAGTTATCTTCTTTAGGTATCAATACTTTATCATTAGAGCAATTATTAACTATTGTAATATACGAGGGTCATCCGGAAAGTAGTACCCGTTAGTGCCGCATGAAGTGCTGACAACACCAGTAGCCGCTGGACAAGGTCAGATAGCTTCAGTGGCTTGTCTGCCTTCTCTGAGCCAAGTTGCGTGACGCTAGCATTGCCTGTGTTGTTTCTGTGATTGTTTACAATGTTTAAAAAAATTGAGAACGCCGCCAGTTGTGAAGTGAGGGCAGTGATTAAATTCCTCAATGCAAGAAACGTTCGCCCATGTGATATTCATCGCCAATTAAAGGAGGTGTATGGAGACAATGTAATGGACGAGTCGTCTGTTCGGCGGTGGTGTCGCAAGTTCAACATGGGGAGGGGGAACACACACGACGATGAGCGTTCGGGNAAAACGTCTTTATTGAATTCCGAGATTGAGAGTTCTTAGCCCCTTCTTTCATTTAACTCTTTGTCATTCAATATCAAAGAGAGAGAGAGAGAGCTTTTTGGAGATACAAAAAAGAAAAATCTATCAAAGAAATGAAACGTTATGTGGATATTAATAAAACTAAGTCTTGAACTAAAATAAATAAAACCCTGAAGAAAAACACCCACGAGAAATAGGGAGTGAGAAACTGCGAAAACCTACTTACATTAGCAACTTAAATTTGATAAGAAAGTGGGAAAATAAGAAAAAGGAGACTGTCAGCAACAAGCCTGAAAACAATCTATATGCATAAGCAAAAAAAAATAGCTTTTTAGTGGAAAATAACAAATTTAAATTAATTCCCGTAATAATACGCAAGACATTCGTGCTATAAATTATTTGATTGCAAATATTTCTTAATTGTTTTCCGTTACGATTCGTATGGAGCAATTCATAGATACAGATGAACGAAGACAAAATTTCCTTTCATGGAACATCTCTTTGATTAAAAGGGAACCCAAATAATCCTGCAACACTGCCTAAGGAGAGACGTGACCCTATTATATTTTCGGAGGCAGAAAGCCCTTCAACTCTTTCTATGCGAAGAAAATTTCCGACCTTTTTTTCGGCTTTTTTCAATAGTCCACTTCCACGAAGTGGTACCCGGGCCAATTGGGACTCGTGAGAAATCCCGTCCACTCGCATTACAAGTGGTGCATTAAGCAGATTACGTGGATGACAAACGATCTTTTATCTCCGAGATTCTGAAACGTTTTTGGAAGCAATTAAATTAAAGAATGAAACAATTTTTACTGAAATGGCCGTTTCTAACAGTTAACTTTCCCTTATTAATTTTACGGGGCATAAAAACACGGAGCTGAATCCACATTCGCGTTCATGAACCCGGAAATCGTCTAACATTTTTTGCAGTATGATGGAAAAATAATTTAACCAAGTCTTCCTTGAAAGCTGAAAGAGAACTTTTCTTGATGAATCTCTAAAAATGACATTTTCGTAAGCTATTCCTAAATGTTGTAAATTGTGTAACAATTTATTACCTGGTGTTTGCCTACTTGTAATTTATGTATATATTATAATAATAATGTATGTATCGTGCCCAAAATAATACCCACAAGAGGGGTAATATCAAAAACACTGGAAACCAACTTGGAAGAACGAGACATGGAGTTGGAGTTAACATAAATTTAATCCAAATGTCTGTGATTCTGGATACCTGTCATTTAATTAGATACATTTTAAACGAAGATAAGTGATCATTTAAATTTGGGCATTTAAGTGATCACTTCATGTGGGCCCACCTAACCTTGTATGTCATTGTGATATGCACAAAATATAATTATAACTAAAAGAAAGAGTGCGATGTAGGAAAAAGTCATTGCAACTGAAGGTTGACAAAGAAAGAATCCACGTTGCGGGAAAACACACACAGAGAAGGATGGTGAAAAATAACCGCGAAAACACAGTAAATGCATATAAGGGCAATATATCAAACAATAAATTTAGGGTAACCAAGAATAGAGCAAAAAATGAAAATTGGATTATAAACTATAAAATACAGGGAATATAAGCTTAAATGTTACAGTGAAAATATGAAATTACACATCTAAAGTTGAAATTGGTTCGCTAAACTAATAACATGATCAATTATGAAAAAATTAGATTATCTTATTGCTAATTGCTATTATTTCAGACAGAAGCACTCGTTGAAAGGGCAATATTCATATCGGAATGTCAGGTAATCCTCGTCATTGAAAGCCTGAAAATAAATCTTAAACGTTGACATGAATTGAATGAACGAATAACATGAAAATTAAAATTCAACGTTGACATGAAATGATCTGTCGCAGTAAAAATAAATTATACTGGGCAACGATACACTTTATGGGATGGCGTGACAACGAAAGGTTCCAGCTTTGTTTTGAAGAAGATGAGTAATATTTTAAATTTGCTAAAAATACAAAATGCTGAGCTTTGGAACTTCCGAAAACTACGTCTTCAAACCTAGGAGTCAAGAATAGCATTGCTTGTAGGTGTCGACTTTAAAGGAGGGACATTGATAAAGGAGGGATATATTCAAGGATAAGAATTTCAGCATGGGCGCATAGGGAAGAGAAATTTGCTGCACTTGGCGCATACACGCCTTCGAGTGACGAAAATCGATCGGTTTAAGGAGGAATTCTCCGCCCAGTCGCAGCACACTGCTCGCCAACTAAGATGTATGGCGGTGACGCAAGCAACGATTCGAAAAATGATCCGCCTCGGTTTCACTCCAATACACACGTGAGTGGATATTTGAACGACGTCACTGATGCATGAAAGATTTAGAGGAAAAGTGATTCATAAAAAAATTAAACTCCTCAAGTTTAAATTCCAACTTTCCACCACCTCAATCCCTTAAAATTAGAGGGTTGGTTGTAAAAGATAAAAAATAAATAAAAATCGGTAGGAAGTCAAGACTCATGATCGAAACCTAAAGCGGGGGAGGAGAATCTATTGCACGTGTGCCCAAGGTGGCACGCGAGAAAGTTGTTTTATCACGAGGAACTCCGACCAGGGGCGGATTTAAGCTATCGGAGGCCCTAGGAGCGAAGATCAGGTTTAGGCCCCCACAAGGAATTATGCGTGAAAATTACATTAAGCACATTCCGTAGCAACATCAGTCACTTAACTACGGCAAGAATAAATAAACAAGTTTTGAATTACAATGCATACTATTTCTATAAATTACAAAGAATAATGGGTAGACTTTACAATCTAATATGAAATAAATATGTAGTCTAACTCAACAAATATAAAATTATTTCTGGAAGCGAAAATCCAGAACAACTTTACTGAGAATTTATCAGCACAGTCTCATTGAAGTCCCTGTATAGACGAGACCCTCAGATAGCTCCTATGTTATCCACTTATAAATCCGTCCCTAACTCCGACTGTGCCATCATCGTGTAATCTTTACGTAAATAATCAAGCTTTAAATGTATACAATCGATTGTGGAAGGCTTTACGTTGTGGAAATTCACATAAAAAGGATGGAATGAATAAAATGATGAAATGAAATATGAAAAATCCATATGAAAGGCCCGTATGAATCGGATGGTATGATAAGGCTGATGATGGCCGATATGCGCCGAAACCGGTCGTGTTTTTTATATTTTTAAACACATCTGTGGAAAAGAGTACTTGTAATTTTATTCATACCATCCTTTTCTTTAAGTGTATAATTGTAAATTTCGTAAATCAGCGTTGGATTTTACGTTACTAACTAAATCTTCATCCCATCAATCACAACGATAATTTCGGCATTTCACACCCCTTCGGCACTAAATCCATCAAGCACAAACTCTTCCGGCAGAAGATTCGCCATCCTTGGCCTAAGGTTTCTAAGGTACTAACAGATTTATTTTAATCGCAATAAATTATTTTCATTACCGGTTTTAGATGTTTCATGTACGTCGTGCTTTGACAGCTAGCGTAGCACGTGGTCAGGGAAAGGATGCTCCAGTTAATTCCTTATTTCTTATACTAATATACGTCCACATATCTCACTGAAATCGTCCACGAAGAAGACATTTATATGAGTGTGGAAAATATGTAAATAATTACTTCTTATAAGTAACTGGATACTCGTTTCAATTCTGTTGGTCGTTAGAAGGCATGCGCGACGGATTACGGGCGGTCCTCGTGGATGCGTGACATCTCTGACTTGGCGGTCATTACTGAAAGTTTAGCACCTCAGAATCGAATGCTTAGCATCTCATAGCTAAGATGAACAAAAAAGAAGTTTCATCCAAAGCTAACATGATAGAGTGACGACATTCGAGGGGAGTGAGTCTTGCTACATTCCCATAATTCACTTGACAAATTGAGCAAACTATTGTAATATGTTATCACCCGAAAAATCCATCAAATATAGCGGTTCAAAAGTACGAATTCATAAGATTACAGTATTAGTGGCGTTGCTGAAAGTGCTTCGAAAGCTAAGGTCATTTCGCACGTGAGCTCCCACCGGGAATCGAACAGAGAAAAGCTTTCACTGAAGTCGAACGCGTTGCCCCCTTGGCTATCCGGAGCCAAAACTAGATTACATTTTTTCTTTTAGCGCCGATGGGAGATGTTCCATCGCCCACGCTGGTGAGGAAACCGCAAGTGTCGAAAAAGCTTCAGAGAATCATAAGCTAATATTGAGCTATTTATTAAAATGAATCTTTTCTAGTAAAATTAATCTTCTATAGCGAGATTTATAGAATTCCATTATAAATGAAATAATAAATATAACTTGTACTTTTCCACAAATATAAAATTTTCCACAAAGCCAAAAATATATTTCTGGAAAAGTACAAGTTATATATTATTTCATTTACGAGCTATTTATTGTGAATGGAAAAATGAAAAATTGAGCGAACTATTGTAATATGTCACTATATCACGCGAAATATCCATTAAATGTAGCGCTTTTAAATTACACATTCTTACGTAAACTAGATTAGGTCGATATTTGAGCGCCGATGGGAAACGTTCCATCACTTATGTTAGCGAGGAAACGGCGGGCGATGGAAAAGCTGCAGCGAATCATCGGCTATCCCTGTCCAAACTGGTTTCCAACTTTTAGTTGCAAGTGCTTTTGACAGCTCTGAGATATCGAACGAGACGGAGAGCCTTTTGCATGCTAAGTTTCCCCAGCTTACGCTCTGAAAGCTCGGATAGGGATGTACGGTTCTGACAAATCGGACAAGCTGGGCCGGTTCTATCGTTGACAACTCTTACCAACTTCCACAGATCTCTGACGATATTATGGAAACAGATATCATTGCCTAAGAAGCAAAACAGAGGAGCGTGCTAGTCTAAGAATTTTTGCAAAAGAGGAAATCTGTGATATTTGAGTCCGTAAGCTAATTTGAAGCCAAAAATTCAAAGATCCTCCATTTGTCCAATTTACAAAGAATACTCCACTAAAATAAACGCAGTAAACTTTAGGATTCCGAGTCAGTTTTTGAAACAAAACGCTTCAAATTCACCGGGAAATTTAGGAAAAGCGTTTAACTTAGTTTAAGGTGAGCAATGACCTAAAAATAAATTTTTGAAGATAAATACTGCGCAAAAACGAGAAGGAAGTACAGTGAACTATCGATTATCCGTGGGCGGATTATCCGTGCATGATTATTTACTTTTCTACGATATTTTCTTAATCGGTCCATTCCATTAAATCATAAAACAATTGAAAATCACGGGTTATGGGCACAAATCATAATAAATTGTTAATTTATGTAAACTGTGAACAATATAGGAAATAAAAGTGGAAGTGTAGATAATCCGTGTTTCTGACTATCCGTGCTTTCTCTCCCAATCATTATCCTACATAATCGACAGTCCGGTATAATTCGGTCAAACGCTTAATAAACATATATTAACCGTGCTAAATACCATTTTAAAGCATTTCCAAGTTGAAAGGCAGATGACAAGACGAATCTAATTACTTAAAACATCACAAGTATACGCAGGTGCACAAGGAAAATAATTATCAAATATTTATTTATTAGACGTTTTGTCAGGTGCGACGTTTAATTACAGTGCATTACACAACTATTGTACACAATATCGCTTAGTTCTACATATACAAATACAGAAAATTGGTATCTATCTACCCGTCCATCAACTACAATTGTTTAAAAACTACTCGAATCACAATTTCAGCCTCTATTATACTTTTCCATTACAACCACTACAAACATTACTTATTCTCCACTACAAACACTACAACCACTACAACCACTACAAACATTACATAAAAAATTGGAGTTGGAAAGTTGGATTGAATTGGATTAGAACCCTGGACCTGTTAGCTTGAAATCGGATACGCTACCTCATCTGACCTGTTAAATTTAAATATCAATTTCAAGAGGGGAAAGTTTTACTACGGAATACAATGTGATAAAAAAGGTCGACAAGTTAAGATACCGTTCTAAGATACATAAGGTCGAAGTACGTTTGGAATACTCGATTAATTTTCCTCGATTTAATTGCGTAGCGTTAAATACGTTTCCAACGTTCATACTGCCCTTGCTTTACCAAAGTTCTTATGCGATATTAATCGTACAGAAAATCTCTTGAAATTAAAATTAATAAATAATTAAAAATCCTTTAAATTTTAAACAAGAGAAATATTAGACGAATAGAAAGGTCTG